>JAGKTI010037912.1:0-10811 GCA_018397915.1 Birgus latro | reverse complement strand
CCCATTTCGCTGACACTTAACCCTTTCACTACAGTACTCAGTTTTGTTACCTCCGAATGATAGTATTCAACACGAGAAAGCCCTCTAGTACTGAATGGACAATAAAAATCCATCCATCCATCATCCAATCCTATGTTGCTGCATGAGGAGCGAAGAAGCCCGGAGCTAGGCAAGTTGGTCCTGACATTTAAGATGAGAGTGACCAGCCTCACTCATCCTTGAATAGTACGTGAGCAATAAACCCCAGCCTCCCCATGAATATTAACCTACATAGGTTTAATCCGACTGGAGCGCCTTACTTACCCACTAAACCACCAGGTGCCACAATTTGGTTATATGGTTACCACCCAGCTTAGTAAATGGTATCCTGGTGCACAGGAAACCATTTGGCTTGTCACTCGGTGTAGAGTCACCCATAGGCTGAAGGAAGAGGAAAGAGTGAAGGAAAGAAAGACAGAAGAGGGAGTGTAAAGTCACCCATGGGCTGAAGGAAGAGGAAAGTATGAAGGAAAGAAAGACAAGGAAAAAAAGTCTGCATGTGGGCGTGGCAAGTAAAACAGAGTTCCATATTCCTTCCAAAGCTGCATCATCCAATGCAAGTAAGTGTATATACCAACAGCTGAGTCTCAGCATTTGTTGTCAGATATACGCGCAGGACGAACAAGATGAACTGCCGGTGATTATAACTGTGCTTCCCAGAAATCAATGAACTTTATTATAAGTATATGGATACCCGGCAGCAGCAGCATCTGAGGCAGCGTTACATTCCTGCGGGCATCGGAAAGCCATTCAACCCCTGTCCAATGTATACTCGTTCCAGGTGGTGTTCTGGTTATATAATAGGCTCAGACATCACTTTCGGTACTGGACTTAGCCTCTCCTATTTGCATTCACTTCATTCTGGCGTCTGTCATTGCATTCGAAACTCTCTGAAACTCTTTGGTGTTTCCAAATCACTGCTCCTCAATTAGCAGGAGTTGTTATGGGGAGTCCCGTTTTCTCTGGCTATCTTATCTATTCTGTTGTAAGGAAATATGGTTATGGTATTCACCTTTTTTTAAATGGAACAAGATTGAAAGTGTTACGTTGGTGTTTTGAAAGTATAACCCACTATGTTACAGACTGCTCCTTCTTTGCGGTGAAATTCAGTTTATAGTGTTCCAGATTCAGTTTCATAAACGACACTACCACAGCATGACCAAATGCTTCAAACCCGACCGTCAGCACTCGGACGTCCAACAGGGTAATTTCCTGGTGGCCGTAGTCGTCTCATTTTTTACATCGCCGGGACGGAGTCCGACGAGGTATTGTTTGTGATCGAGTTTCTTTGTTTTTTCTTTGTTAGCAACATTACGGAAAAACGGCTGAATTAAAGTACATGAAACTCTCAGGATAGTGGGCACCCATCCCAAAGAAAGTGATTAAATTTTGGAAGTAATCGAGTGACGAAAGGTCAAAATCAAAGTCACGGATTTTCAGATGGCTATAACTTGAAAACGGTTAAAGATAGAGATATTTACTATTAGTAACATACAAGAACTCGCAATATGGGCTTTCATTTGACACCAAAACCTTTGACCTTCAATGACCTTGAGAGGTCAGACGCAAGGCCATGGATATCAGGGGGCTATAACTCGAAGCTGGTTGAAGATCGATATTTAGTATCATCAGGTTATGGAAATATCGTATGGTTTTTTAATTGGTACCTTGACCTTTGACCGTAAGTGACCTTGAAAGGACAAACTCAAGGTCACGGATATTCAGGGGGATATCTCTCGAAATTTGTTGAAGAGAAATTTACTATTACCAAGGTATAGCAAGTCTTATATGGGCTTTCACTTGGCAGCATGACCTTTGACCTTGAAAGGTCAAAATCAAGATCATGGATTTTCAGAGGGCCTATCTTGAAAACATTTGCACCATTACCTTAGATTTTATCCCATTAACTCCCAGGGTTCCTGTGTGAGGGATTTTGCTGAAAGGCTACTAAGCGTACTGCCCTCCGCCTATTGGCCCATAGTAGTGAAGCTCATATGTCCCTAACCCGGGGTTCTATTCTTTATTAACTTCTGAAAATGCTCAGTTCCGTCCTATAGTGAGGACGCTGGGCGCAAGTGGGTTTATTGTGCACTGACACTAAATGGCAGAATTAAGTCAGTATTTAACAGTAATAAAATAACTGCTCTCAGGTGAGGTTTGTTGTGCGTGGCACCACTTGCTCTGCATGCGATGTTTTAGTGTTATCCTTGCCTTTACATGTGGATATCATGTTCATGACCACAGTGCTTAGTGCATTTTCGTGTCCATCTATAATTTGTATCTACTTACCAAATGTGCTATAATTTTAAAAATACGCATCTCCATTCTCATCTTGACCAGATGTCTTTCCCTGTCTTATTTTTTAGTCTTATTATGCATATAACTGATCGCATTTCTAACTTTTGTACTTATTTCTTTTCTTGTGGCTTTACTTAGGACCTTCACTGATAGTGCAGGAGAGGGTAATGGCCCTCAACTCCCATTCTGTCCTCCGAAAGAAGAATTCTGAACTACAGGACGAGGGCATCTTCAGGCTGCAGATCACTGGGTTCACGTACAGATAAGCCTGGGACAACAACAACAATAACAAATGCTAGTGAGGGCTCGCTAAGTCCTCACTAACTGCCCTCCTTGTTGCGTGTGCTTGGTATTCCTTGTCTTGGTCACTTGGCTTTTCCTGTAGTCCAGCTCGTGCCACAATGTTGAATTACGTTTGCTCATTTGATGTTCACATTTTCTATTCACTTTCTGCCTTTTAATATATATATATTTTTTATCTATTTGTATATTTATTTTTACTGGATAAGATTTTATTTTATTTTTTGAGTGTGCAACAGGTGACTTCTTTCTGTAGGGCTTCTGGCATCATCCTGACCTTTTGGGGACATTTCGGTGTTTTCTTGGCCCTGCACTCTCTGCTTTTTCTTATCTCTTCCACTGATGCTTCGTAGTCATTTCCTTCATTCCTTACCGTTTTACTTCGTATTCATTAGGATTTTATCCATTCCTAACCTCACTGTTATTATTATTTCGAATTTTTCCTCTCGGTTGACTTGCCAGACTACTAAGTTTTTTTTTTCTATATATAAAATGCAGTGCTTGTATCAATTAATAATAACCTAATGTAAATCATAATAGATTTATAAAACGATCTGTGAGCTTGCGTCTAGTGGCAGGTCAACGTTCCTACCCAGAGAAAGAACTGGATGAGACTGAGTACTGATATCAATATTGCCTTCTTTTTGTCAGAACTCGAGTGTTTAAGCCAGGGCAATATAGCATCTTCGTTAGAGTATTTTTGTCAGAACTCGAGTGTTTAAACCATGGTAATATAGCATCTTTATAGTATTTTTGTCAGAACTCGAGTGTTTAAGCCAGGGCAATATAGCATCTTCGTTATAGCATTTTCTGAAGATATGGTAAGTATGTAGGACGACGCCACGGATATAAAACTATCTGGTGTTCTTAAAATTCTTGAAGAAAGTTATATGCAGTGTTACTTTTCGTGACTAAAAGATGTTACATGACATTTACTTTCCTTCAAAAATATGTATGAAAATAGTACCGAGGCCTTTCTACGCTGGTAGGTAAAGCAGTTTATACTCATGTCATGCGTTTTACCACCTACTTTCATCGATGATTTAGTGCATGGTAAGAGGGCTAGGTAATTAAGAGGGAGTATCAGAGGGTCATAAAACAGTTTACCCCCAAAGAGGAACACTGGCAGAAACCGAGACTCCAGCGCCTGAGCAACACCGTATTAACAAGTCGACAGGGATTGCTGCAGTGCATATGGTAACGAGGGGTGCTACTGAATCATAGTTAAGTTCCAGACATTAAGAAAACAGACAAAACGCTCTCTCTCTCTCTCTCTCTCTCTCTCTCTCTCTCTCTCTCTCTCTCACACACACACACACACACACACACAATTAAATATACATCATCAACAGTCTGGGATAGTTCACTGCAGGACGGAGGTCACTTCCAACTTTCTCTACTCTAACCTATATCAACTCTGACCTATTATATGTTAGCCTGCTACGCACCTTCATAATAATCTAGCAAGCAAATTTCATCTCTGCCTTTTCCTCTCGCTCTAGTTCTTGATTAGCCACGCAGTTACCTTTGTTGTCCAGCTGTTCCTCCTTTAGGAAAGATTTAAAACACATTTCTGCTTTATAACTTCGTAATTATGTCCTCTACTTCTGTCTGTTTCAAAATCCAAATAGTCTGTCTCCCAGGTATTTTGCTACACACGTTCCCGATCCGTAGGTTAGGAGAGGAAAGACACATGGATTACATGTCCTTTCTTTGATGCACAAAGTAATTTCTTCTTCGTTATATTGATGTTGCTTTTGTTACCAAAAATCATTCCACTTACGGAGGGGGGGGGGAGAGACAGGAGAGTGGCAACAGACAGAGGTAGGAGGAGGGAAGGGAGAGGTATCATACGCAGTAAGAAAGGGCAACAGGCACATGACCGAGGGAGGGAATAAGGGAAGGCGGACGCAGGAGGGAAGTGAGGGACATAGGCAGCAGACACTAGAGGGAAGGAGGAAGGGCGGAAACAAGAAACAAAGAGACAGAACAATGGCCAGCAGACAAAGAGGAAGTTGGTGTGGGTACAGCAAAAAGAACGATAAATGAGTGATAACTTCATAGAATATTATCCAAACTTCCCATTAATGAACTCCTTGAGTAAGAGAGGTGAATGCTAAGCTGAATGAAGTCTTCTGGTAACTGAGGAGAGAATGGAAAATTGCAAACGTACTGAGAAAAATAATGAAGATCGTTTTTAATGCATTCACTTCGAAAGGTCAGTCCTAGGGTTACTGAGAGCTGACAATGGACTCAAGGTAAGATGCATGATCGCCCCCACCCCCTCCTTGGTTAAGTTACCCTCAAAAACTTCTGCATTCTAAAACAAGTTACTAAAGCGAATTGTGCTTAAGCCAGGATGAGAAAATTTGTTAGTAGGATAAATGTACTAGTCTCCGCCATTAGCAACACCGTCTCAGTTATTAATACCCGTGCAATTTAGATGAGAAAAATGCACGGCGCACTGAATCAAACGATGGTCATTCATCCATAGTCAGACGCCTTAATCCGGCAAGGCACGGCCACCATGCCGCCCTGTCCTCCGCCATTTGGCAGCTCTCCCTCAAACTTACACCCGCTTTTTCCATAAATCTTTCCACTCTATGCATCCATCTCATCTCTGGTTTCACCCATCCCTCTCTCCCCTTCCACCTCAGTCAGATGAACTCTTCTATTCAGTCTCTCATTCTCCATCCAGCATGGAACAATCTAACCAAGCAGCATCATGCAGTTCAGATATAAGCACAGCAAGACTAACAAGAACAGCATGGCAGCACATGAAATACACGAACACAACTGAAAATACTTGCCCAGAATCGGTTGTAATTCCTCAGTGACATTAGCTGCTGTTTACAAGACGCTATGTGCGCACTTTCTCACAAAAGCAAGTCCTTCTGTACCAAGATCATGATATTTTTAGATGGATCCCAGAGAACTTGGGCCATTTTCCAGGCTCGGATTTATTTGTTGATTAATAGCAACGCTATCAATATTTTTTCCTTATGATTGTGTGCAGCATAATTACGGACTGAGCATACTACTTATGACAACATACTGTTAATTATTTTACAACAGAAGCATGTGGATTATTTCTCTGCAAGAAACGCATATTCAGTCTTTGTATGCATAAGGAACCATAGTAAAATATCCAATGACCCTTCTTTCAAGTTACAGGTAGCATTCGTTTTAACTGAGAGTCTTCCTGTAATTCTTCATCAATGCACCTGGATTGCCGCTCTATATGTCTTAGTTTCGCTGAACACCAAAATATATGTATATAACATATACGAACCGCATTTCTTTACTGATACACTAAAATAAGTAAATATACAAATAAATGATACATACAATGAGTGATAACAGAATCAGATTTCGATACACTTTTTAAATCTGTGAAAAAAAAAAAACATTAAATCCTTCCTAATAAAATATACCATTTGCAGTAGTTTGTTTTAAGATGTTAATAAACATCTTTTAAATATAATGAAGGCTAATTTTCTCCCATTCTTAATATACACCACACGACAAGAACCAGAGGATTTAAAACTTTGACTCTAAAATCACTAAATTATGTTGTCATATCTCAAATCAGTTGTAATTACTAAAGGTTTCAAACCATTATTTCGTAATTCAGTTCTAGGGAATTGTTCCATTCTGTGCCTCATTTGAGCTGCACACTCCAGCATTTGTGTGGCGTAACATTCCTCAAAAACGTTATTTCAGCTTTATTTGTAGCTCTATAAATTACTTCCTAATTACTATTTTACTGAAACGCCGAGAACTCGAGCCCCAAGCTGTAGACGCACAGCATCGCTCGATATGCCTCCGCCAAGCCCTGCACACAGAATCGCCATGCAACATCCGTGGCAGGGTTCATTGTGGACTGAAATGAGACTAAAGATAAACTAAGTCAACTTCATATGATGTTGACCTTTGATCCAATGACTGTGCTCTCCTAATCAGTTCGTTGTCCCTTCATACTGTATCACTGGCAAGATTTTGGTCGAAATCAGTTGAGAGTTCAGAGGATATTGCGCCCACTTCCATATGACATTGACGTTTGACCCCTTGACTCTGCTGACCCAATCATTTCATCATCCTTTCCTATTTTATCACTGATAAAAATTTGGTAAAAATCAATCAAAGGGTTCAGGAGATATCGGGCCCACAAGAATAAACTAAGTCGACTTCATAATTATGACCCTCACCTTTGACCCCTTGACCTAGCTGGCCTTATCAGTTCATCTTCTCATACTTCATGGCTGACAAAAGTTTGGTGGAGAGTCGTCAATGGGTTCAGGAGACACTGTGCCCACAAGAGTGTTACGGATGAAAGGACCTACGTACACATGTATACACGGACGGACAGACCAAACATTTAATGCCTCCTCCAACATATGTTTGCGAAGGCATAAACACCTGATATGTGAATACTACAGATATCCTGAGGATGAATTTAAGTTATTATGTGTATTAAAAAGTACTGACGTAAATGTCTTATCATAACGAAACCAAGAAAATTATAACGATTATAGGACTCAGGTAATGTTTACCTCGCCCGGACGGAGTCCGGCGAGGTATAGTTTTTTGGTCGAGTTTCTTATTTGTTTGTTTCTTTTTTTTTTGTTACCAACATGACGGAAAAAACGGCTGAATGAAATTAAATGAAACTTTCTTGATATGTGGGTACTGGTCCCAAAAGGAAGTGACTAAGTTTTGGAGGTAACCGAGTGACAATGAAGAGTTAAATTCAGGGTCATGGATTTTCGAAGGGCTATAACTTGAAACCGGTTGAAGATAAGATTTTTACTGTTATCATCAAATAGGAATTCTCATACGGGCTTTCATTTGGCACCAAGACCTTTGACCTTGAGCGACGTTGAAAGGTAAAAACAAGTTCATGGATGGGGGCTATAACTCGAAACTGGTTGCAGGTAGATATTTACTATTATCAACACAAAGTCTAATGTGAGCCTTTAATTGATACCATGACCTTTGACATTAAGTGACCTTGAAAATTCAAACTCAAGGTCATGGTTATTCAGGGGGCTACAACTCGAAACTGGTTGAAGATAAAGATATTTACTATTATCAGCATTTAGGAAGTCCCAAGTGAGTTTTTAAATGGTACCATGATCTTTCTTCTTAAGTGACTTTGAAAGGTCAAACTCAAGGTCGCGGATATTCAGGGGGCTATAACTCAAAACTGGTTGAAGAAATAGGAAGTTGTATATAGGCTTTCATTAGGCATCATGACCTTTGACCTTAAGTGTCCTTGAAAGGCAAACGCAAGATCATGGATTTTCAGAAGGCTATAACTTGACAACGAGTTGAAAGTAAAATAACTGCTATTGGGCAAGGTTTGTTGTGCCTGGCACCACTTTTTAAATTTGCTGACAAAAATAGAAGATGACGGAGGATGGAACAGAAAATGAGCAATGGGGGGATCTCAAAAATGATACTGACCAAGAGCATAATAGCGAGGTTCAAGTGTCATCTCACCATCGCCATATCAAAAGCTTTCATTAACGTGTCTTCTTGGAGGACAGAACCTACAGTGAGATTGCCAGTGCTATAATCAAGTAGGTTCGGAAGCGCTTACTATGTTTGGATGACACAGGTTTCAATGCTACTACATACTGAAGGCCTAAGTGCCAGTACTTAAGGCATAAGAGCCCAGATTTATCCACACGAATTAAAAGACCTCCACTCTTTAAGTGGAATCCTCCTTTCAAAGCCTCACTAGCCTTCAAAGGAATTGCAAACTTGTGTTGCGTAAATATCGATTTTGTTCTTTCTCTCCTTTTTCATTAGTCAGAACTCAAAACAAAAAGTCGATCACGAGAGTGTTGGGCATCAAAATGCTTCATAACAACTGGTGATATTTCTCACATTTTTAGAGCAGCATTCAAGGTACAGTATACAGGTTATAGTCCATAGCAAATGGACTTTGTTTTTCAGTCAGCCCGGTAGCACTTACTATGAAGAGACGGCTAAGGTTCCAATGACTTCACGGCCAGAAGACATAGGGGCCCACTCACGAAAATGTTTGCAAAGCCCATCTCTAATGCATGCAAAATAACCTTTGTTAAGTGCAAAGTTATCCGCTGTGCCCAGCTAGCCTTCGCAGACGTCCCGAACTTGGGTCTTAAATATATCAGTTTTGTTCTTCCTTCTGTCTTTCTTCATCAGTCATAACTCTAAAACGAAAAGCTGTACACAAGCGTGTTAAGCACCAATACATTTTAGTAACTTCTAGGAATGTTTTCTACGTATTTAGAGTATCATATAAACTAAAGGAGACTGTCTACAAGCTATAAGCATTCTATAGCATTCAGACGTAATTTTGGATATGAAATACTCCATAGATTTCTGTTGTCCAATTCCAATTACGGCCGATGGTGGGAAAACTGGTCCATTGAAGAACATAGATCCATGGTAGAAAATAGGACCATGGGCAAAAATAGGTCCATTGGGGAAGCTGATCCAAGGTGAAAATACGTTCATGGTGAGAATAGGTCCATGGGGAAAGTAAATCCAGGTGGGATATATGTTCAAGGGGGAAATATGTCCAAGGGTGAAAATTAGTAATGTTAAAAATATGTTCGTGAAGGAAATGGTCCATGGGGAAAAATAGTCCCATGGAGAAAAATAGGCCCTTGAGGGAAAACTCGTCCATTGGGTATAATATTTTTGTCCATGTGGGAAAATTAGTCCAAGGGGGAAAAAAGTTCAAGAGAGAGAACAGGTCAACAGGGGAAAATAGGCCCAGAAGAGAAATTTATCAAGGTAGGAACAGCTACCTGGGGGAAACAGGTAAGTATGGGTTGGGATCTGGAGGGTGTAGCTGGAGATGGGCTTCTGTGCTAGAAGTATCCATAATTGCTGACAAGCTTCCACAAAAGGATCATAAACTAGAAAATACACATTATGCTAACAGGGTTATTAAGGTGAATTGACGAAAAGAAAAAGCGAAGAAGCAGGAAATATAAAAATTTCACAAACAAGACAGCATGTGGGCAGGGAAGAAATTCAGATATCTATTCCCACGGTTATATTCCACCAGCTACAAACGTTCTGTGAGTACAATGTAAATTGTGGTAATGAGGAGAGAACTGTGACTTTCCTCCCATCTCAGATCCTGTCTTGATTCTGTTTTTTTCCATCCCTTGTTTCTGCGTTTTTTTTTCTTCATATCTAGTCAATATAATTTTAGAATGATTTCGTGTTTTTATTGGGGTATGGACTCGTGTTTTCCCACTGCTCGTTCAGACCATTGGATAGAAACATATCTATGGTGAAACCTTGGTCCAGGGTGGATAATAGGTCAAGAGAAATAGGTCCATGGAAAATTAGGTCTATGGAAATAATAGGCCCAACTGAGAAATTAGGTCCATGGGAGAACATAAATCAAGTGGGGGAAAATGTCAGTAGAGAAACCGGGATCCTGTGTTTTTTACATCGCTTTCTTTTCATACCCTTTTCTTCTCCACACGTTAACAATAATTTTATAATAAAAATCGTAGTTCTAGTTAATGGGTGAGGAGGATCACAGTGGTGGCACGTCAATCACCAACACCACGCCGTGTGCACAGAATTCACACGCCGACCGACACATAGGATATTTCAGAGATTCTAATTTTAAAATTCTTTCTATATGTACCTGTATTGCTTATCTGTTCGGTTTAAGAGGGTAGCGATTTCTCCTTCCTTGGGAACATCAAATGCCATAGTATAGTCCTTTCTCCCCTGTCCTCCTCCACCTTTCACCTGTTTTTTAAAGTCTATACCAAACACAGATTCATTAATATTACAAATCATTTATCTCCATGTATCTGCGTAAACTGTACTCCTTAAACTCAGTATTTGGCATCACAGCAACAGTTCTGTGTGATACCTGAAACTGAATATTAGATGTCCCTCAAAACAGTTATACACGTGCCTTTGAGGATTCCCGGACTCTAAACTAACAACTCCTCAGAGGGAAGCTGATCCTTTGATGTGGACCTACAGAGAGAGTGGGTTGGCGCAGCTCTCAGGTAGGATGGGAAGACCTGGGTATAGTCTCAAATAATAGTTTGTTTGTGTCGTCTCGAAATTGTACAGAAACCTAAGGAAATCTGGTTAACTAATGAACAGTAATCAAATGGCTTGAAATTTCACTCCATTCGTTT
>JAGKTI010037911.1:0-10811 GCA_018397915.1 Birgus latro | reverse complement strand
TGAGGCGAAGATTGCGGTGTCTCTCAGTCAGTTTCTCTTTCTCTGCAGGAATTCTGTGATGCAACCCACTCTCTTTCAGTCGACGATTCACTGTATCACTCTATACTTGCACGTGGAGATTGTCCCTGATAGCAACAGCACTGGTAATCAAAGTTCTTGATGCTTCCTCTATGATTCTGTTGTAGTCCTCCTAGGCGCCCCAGACCATGGACGATCTACCAAACTACCTTCTGCTCACCACCTTCTCAACCACTTGTCAACAGTTGTATAAGACACATCTAGTTCGTGAGATATTTCAGCAGTGGAGTGTCCTGCTTCCTTCATTCCAAAAATCCGTCCTCGGTGGGCTATCTTATCGTGGATTTGGGCCATGATCTTTGAGCTTGTGACTGTGTGAGGTTCAACGATGTTCTCATTAAGTTTGTAGCATCCGTTATAACTACACCTCTGTGGGGTTTGGATATAGTTCACTGACTCACGATGCTTGAATGGAACAAATATTTACTCAGATCGGTGCATCAGGTTTGGAGAAAGGAGTAGGATAACACGAGTGACGTCATACCAAAAATTATGGCTTTAGGAATATAGAAGAAAGAATACAAGAATATTCAGTCCAGAGTGGTGGATATACTGGGTTATTGCCGTTAACAGAATAAAAGAATGCAGGCAGAGTGGCGGGTAAAGAAAGTAGTAGAGAAAGAGATAGAGTGAGGGAGGGAATGGGGGAGGGAGGGAGAGAGAGAGTTGGGAGGTGAGAGGGACACCATGAGGGAGGAAGGTTAGAGAAGGGGAAGGAGGTTGCAGTTACATTATTCTGAAACAGCAAATGAATTTCTCCCACGTCATTTTATAAGTTCTGACGGCTTCTACATTTTCTTATGTTATGGACATAATTTGTATTCGAAATATTTTCTAGCCGACTCTACTGATAAAAAAAAAAAAAAAAAATCATAAACGGCTTTTAAATGCACATGTGGCAACTATTGACTTTACACTATTGCCAGACCAACTGACGCACTCCATACGAGTAGCCTTGCAGCGAATTTCTGTTGACGACTGTACCTATGTGTAAAGTGATAATGATACGAATTAATACTATAATAAGGGCGATGAGGGCAGAGGAGAAGAGATGGCAGCGTGCGGCAGCGACGATCAGCTGACCCACACGTCAAATCTGCTACACCTGTCACTGTACCTGCACAGCAAAACTGCTTCACCCACCAACTGTACCTGTGGAATGAGTCAAGGTGAAGCATCAATAGTGTCAATGTGACAAACAATTTGTATTAAATTACAATTACCATTTGCCCGGTAATCAATGCATATACAATAAAAAGTTCACTTTAGCTGAAAATCAACTGACAGCAAGAGTTTTGTACATTTGAGGTCGCCATTATTTTCTTAATACTTGCCCCTTATAACTTATACTTATGGCTAATAAAGGGCTCGTCGTCGTTGTCCATGGTTGGGATCGCCGCGACTGCCCATTCGTCATCGGTGTCCATGGTTGGGATCGCCGTGACTGCTCACTCGTAATCCTACGCTTACGGCTAATAAAGGGCTCATCGTTGATGTCTGCTGTTGGGATCGCTGCGACTGCTCGCTTATAACTCTACACTTATAGCTAATAAAGGTAAGTCGAGAATCCCTATGAAAACTCGGGCAGGTCACATTTTAACACCCAGTGTGGGTGTGAACACTCATGTGGATATTGCATATTCTCCGGGAATCCTCAGAGAGGCCCACAGCTCGAGACACACCACAAGGTAATTCAAACACAGCCTCAGATTGCCTCTGCGGGGGTCTCGAACTTCCCTTTATCCTACGGTACATACAGTATGTACAAGCCCTACACTTACGACTAATAAGGGCTCGTCATCGGTGTCCACGGTTGGGATCACCACGACTGCCCATTCGTCATCGGTGTCCACGGTTGGGATCGCATGACTGCCCATACGTCATCGGTGTCCACAGTTGGGATCGCCGTGACTGTGCGCTTATAATCTATGGTACATATGCATGTACCAACCCTAGACATATTGTGTCCTGTAGGGCCAACGGGAGAGACATCAGGTCTGCACCCACATTACCACTGTCCTCTTTCCCACATTACTCAGAGATTATGGGCGTGGATTCAAACGGCGCAGGAAGGAAACGTTCCAAGAGCGTGCCCTGCTCATCAGTTTGTATATACAACTCTTAATTAATTCAGGCTGGAAAGGTTTAAAATTTTGGTCAAGCTAAAGTTCAGAGCATAATATCAGCAACCAAATGCATCTTTCAAAATATGTGACTCATGGCCAAATGACTGAAACCAAGAATGTGAAGGTGTGGACAGCCGATCTATCTCTACCTATAGCCATACTCCTTAATCCTGTAAGGCTACAAATTGCCTCCCTGTTCCCTGCCATTTCGCTGCCTTCCCCCAACTTAAACCCCCCTCTTTCATATACATTTCCATTCCATCCAACTATCTCATCCTCAGCCACCCCTTGCCTCTCCCCCCTCCTCACACACATTACAGGAGTGCACAAAACTATCTATTTCCTGTCCCATTCATGGCCAGGAAAAGTCAGCACGGATACGGCCTTGGGTTTTCTTTTTGCCCATGTGACCTCCTGATGCTGAACAATGACCCCATTCTAGCACTGCTTGGCAATACTTCGCGGGAACGATAAACTGCAGTCGAACCTCGCCTTGGGGTGTTCGTAACTCATGGTAGAGCTGTCCTTGTTTGCGAAGGAACCTGGCTTGTCCACCCCGTGAATACTTGGTCACTCACTTTACCCTTTTGTTTCTTCCGCACAACAGCAAGTGTCGGGTCAGACTGTTGTTCTTGGACAACATCTTGACTGTCAATCAGATCTTGCAGTGATGCAATGGCCACCGGGGTGACACGATTGGGAGCCTTGGCCATGGCTCGTTACTGCGCCGAAGTCTGAGTAGTGACGTCTACGGTGCAACTATGCTTGGCACCTGGTATGTTACCTATGATAAGGTCAAACATAGGTTCTTGCATGACAACTGCAACTGTTGAACCTGTGTAAAAGGGAGATGCTACCTGGATACGTGCCTCAGGGAACAATCTCACTGATCCGTCAATAAGCTGAGCTTGGATCTGTCTGCCTGTGTACTCTTCAGGCCGAACTAAACTCTGCCCAACAGTGCAACCTGAGGAACCATTGTCCCTCAGGACATTAACAGAAACACCTCCCACAAACCCTGGCTGAACAAGGAAGACACTGTTACCTGTGGGAGGGCCTGTGGAGGAGGTTGCCAGCCATTGATAAGGCTGCATGGCGTACAACTCTGCAAACGTGACAGGACTAGATGCCTGAGGGGTCGTACTTGAACTAGGTGCACGAGGAGTCGTACTTTGACTAGGTACATGAGGAGTCGTACTTACCATCTGGGGAGCAGGAGCACTGACAACCTGTGGAGGAGGGTTCACCATTTGAGGGGGACTAGTGAACTGTGAAGGGGGACCTGTGCTGGTGGGGACGGCACCATCATGTGCCTGTCGGGGAATGAAGGCTGCGTTTGCCTCCTGCCTCCAATACACTGGGGCTGGTGCTGAAAAGGTTTGTCCTGCTTGTCGATTGCCTGGCTGATACTACCTCTTCTAAGCAGGTTGCTGCATATTCTGCCCCCGGTCCTTGTGCGATTTGCCTGGACCATGACCATTATTCTGAGAATGGCCTTGATGCTGGGGTTCAGTCTGCGACTGCTTCCCAGACTTAGCAGTATCTGTCCTGTTCTAGGACTGTTCCTCACGAGTTTGGTACCCGTACACTGTGAAGAATGCATCAGCCGTTTCCACTAGTTGGTTGGCATCCTTCACTTTTCACATCTTGAGCTGGGCCATAAGCTCAGTAGGCCATGACTTTTCCAGCTGTGTGCACAGCACAAGGTCGATTATTCCCTCTCGTGTGCTAGGAGTCTCTTCCTCCATCCACTCGCCTAAGTATGCCGTGAAACGGTCAAGGAACTGAACAGCTGTCTCCTTTTCCTGGACACACGCCCTCATGAACTGATTTCTAGTGTCATCAATGATGAGACCATACGCTTTGATAAGAGCGGTCTTCATCATCTCGTACGTGAGATTATCTCCGCGAATTCTGTGGAGAATGTCGAGGGCAGGGCTCTCAAACAGGCTAAGAAACTGAAGCCACTTAGCTGCTTCATCCAGATCGTACAGCTGCGCCATGTCTTCGAAACGAGCTATGAATGGCTCGATTCGTTTGCCTTTTTTGTACGAAGGAAGCTTGAGACTTGAGGTTGCTAGAACAGGTGCTGGAGGAGCACTCGTGGAGCTTCGGTTGGCTGCACCCGATGTACCTGAAGCCAAGGAGTCTCGCTTGAGCTTCAGCACTTCGAGCTCGTGTTTGTCACATACCTCGCGCTCGGCACACTCCAGTTTGTCACGTACCTCGCGCTCGGCACGCTCGTGTTTGTCACATACCTCGCGCTCGGCACGCTCGTGTTCACGTTCTTTTTCACGTTCTTCACGCTCACGTTCTTTCTGTTCTCGCTCGTATTCACCTTGTTCTCGCTCGTGTTCACGTTGATCTCGCTCGTGTTCACGTTCTATTTTCCACTCTTCACGGGCGGCATTCTCGCGTTGCTGTTCAAAGTCACAGTGTGCGAGGACATATTCTTTAGTATCCTGGGGGTTAGCAAGCCCCATATCCTTGGCTTCCTGTAGGTATGTACTGGTTGCCATGATGCTCAGGTTGAGACTGACTAAAGACTGATATACTTGCTGCTGCGCAGCAGTCTACCTAGCTAAGAGTGACTGAGTTATTTCGGTAATAATTTAAAGGCTAGGAGTTTATATCCTGGAATGAGGTTGCCAGATGTCAGGGGGAAAATGCGAATATAATTCATATATAAATAAATGTGAAGCCAGATGTCACGAGGGAAAATGCGAATAAATCTATGGAAATGGAAGTAACTGTCTTGTCGATTGTCACAAAAGAATCGACTCGTGAAATCAAGTAGCGATTTCACTTTTATGCTGGCTTTCTTCGCCAATTCTCTAGAGTCGAGAATTTTATAAACTTTCTCAACAGTACACAGCAGAGACTAAATGCTCAAGAAGGCTGTATTACAGTATTGTTGGCCTCTGAGAAAGTTAGTTCACCGCTTGACAATCAAAAATTAATAATAAATGAACAGATTCTTGCTGATGCAAACTCCTAGCTGGCACAACGGATTTAAGAATTAATACCATGAGCTGGCCTAATACCAGTCGTGATTAATATAAGGAGTTGTGCTTACTTGGAATAGCGAAAGTGTGCTAAATGTGAGAAAATCAAACACGACTGTTACATTTAACAAAGCTCAAGAAAACGAACTGTAAATTTATACATTCATGAAAATAAATTTACGTTACATGAATCTATTCAATATCTAAGGAAAAGAAATGCTCTCACTCAACCACTCAAACCAATAGCTAAATAACGCACTGAGCTAAATAACCTTAGCCTAGGAAAACAAAAGAAATACTGGTCAGTGGAGATGAGATTGCCACTGCTACAGTCGATCACCAGGGTGGTGGGAGATTCGAGAATACGCCGATACTGCAGGATACTGGAGATCACTAAGAACTCTTTCCACGTCAGGTATCGCTCTCCGCGGTCCGTGACTGTCGAGAAACGACTAGGCTCGATGCTGCCCAACACAAGGGCATTGTGGGAAAGGGCGTGGGTTAACTCAACAGTTGAGAGGCGAGCGTAAGGGAACGATAATTCACAAAATATAGCTCAGTGGAATGCACTGTCTGTACATAGAGACAGTCACTCACGAGAAAATGACGAAAGTTTTGACAATTTGATGCAAATATAAGTACAGGAGCGGACGGTTAAGAGAATGAGCGAAATTTTATGGATTTCAGAATTATTCCATCGTTTCCACAATGTTGATCAATGTCACGTATTACGATACTGATATCGCGATCTGGGGAAATTCGTGACGTGTTCTCTGCAAGGTTTCTGTAATTTAGAAATATTACACCCTAACTCCTTCATTTTGCATTCCTCTGTACTAAAATAGGTGGTTGCTGTCATGTAGATGAAATAATTTTTCTTCTTTTCTGTGGATCTCACTCAGGCCTATTTTACATATTCCAACTAATGTTTTCATAATTCAGCCATTAATGTACGAAGTTTGAAATCTTCGTGCCTTCTTGCATTGTATTTCTAGACCTTCATAAATTTCAGTTTGTTTTATGTCCTGGTCTCTGCTTTCCCGAGACAGTGCGTACTCAGTGTTGGTGGTACACAGCCCAGAAACACAGGAGGCAGGGCAGTTGGACCTTTACTAGACGATGATCAAACAGGAATGCCCATGAAATCATTAACAATAGAATTCATGTTTGGTTGGTGGGATTGTTGCAAATAATCTCACCTTCCAGTGACATAGTTTCTGGTGATATGGAATTTTTTGTGCTATCTTATTTACTATATTCGGCTGAGCCCCATATATCTACAGGGAGTGCCATTGTCGGCACCGTCTAAGACATTACCTTTTATATCTGCAAGGCCTTCATCTATCCGCCACCTGGGTAAGTGCCATAAAGCAGTGGGATCCTACACCTGGATTATAGATTTTGAGAAAGCCTATGACAGAGTGGGTAGACAAGGAATGTGGAAAATATTAAGAACATATGGAGTAAATGGGAAACAGTTGAATGCCGTGAAGAGTATGTATGTGGGTCCAATACGTATGGATGGTGAACTGAGTAATCTTTTCTGTCTGAATGTTGGATTAGTTTGGGGATGTGTCATGTCTTCATGGTTGTTCAGTCTGTTTATGGAGTTATAAAAGAGATACAAGGTAGGGCAGTGCATGTTAGAACGACCCTAATGAGACAGGGCAGCGTTTGGAAACTTCCTGTTCAGTTGTTTGCAAATGTTACTGTATTTTTAAGTGAAGACGATGGGGAACTGCAAGGCTTGGTGATTGGGTTTGGGAGACTGTGTAAGAGATAAAATTTAAATGCGAATGTAAGGAAGTGTAAAGTTGTGGTTTTCGAGAGAAATGAAGTCACTGAATGCACAGCGAGGTTGGATGATGAGGAAATAGAAAATGTGAGTGCATTTAAGTACTTGGGTAGTGTGATGAGTAGGGATGGAAGTTTAGCGGCTGAAGCGCTTGAAAAGGTACAACAGGGAAGAAATGTTGATGTTTCTTTGAAAGCAGTGCTAAGAAATAGGGAAATGAGCATGGAAGTAAAAAAAAAAGTCGCAGCATGATAGTAGGATATTGTATTATCAACTCTAACACATGGAAGAGAAGCTTGGACCTTGTTGGACGGACTCAAGTCACGAGTGAAGGCAGTGAAAATGGAGTTATTTGAGAGAAGCATGTATACATGAAGAGACAGACTGACAAATGATGAAGTGAAGTTTCGTTGTGGTTTCGATGTAAATGTGATAGAAAACGTTAGAAGATATACACTGAGGTGGTTTAGCCATCTGGAGAGGAGGAAGAGCGAAAGATTAACGTGGAGAGTGTATGTGAATGAGGTGGAGAGGGGGAGGGGGAGACCGAGGATGAGATGGAGGGATGGAGTGGATAAGTATATGACAGAGAGGGGTGTGAGCTGAGGTGGAGGGCAGCGAAATGGCAGAGGACAAGGCGACATGGAGGCGATTTGTTTGTTGCCACTCCTTACGGGAATAAGGTGTCTGGCGATAGACAGATAGATGAATTTCCGAGAAAATGTTTCGCCTCGACGATTGAGTGACGATTTAGATTCAGTTCTTGCAAGGTATGATATGAGAGACTGGAAGTACTCCATGTTTCCTGTCCATCAGTGGACACCTTCACTCCACCTTCCATTATCCTTGTTATAATCTCCCTCATAAAATTTTGTTTCACCGACAATTAATGAAAGGTTTAGTCTTCGGGCACACCAAAATAACATTTTTGCAGTTTGCTTTTAGTTATGATTACGAATGCATTTTTCATTGCTCTAAACAGCTACAACATACCACTACCTCACGTGTTGTTATCCATGTTCATAGTGTCCAAAGCTCAGATTTTTCCCATCCCCACTTGTCATTGTGATCCCGAGTAATTTCCTGATCCTAACCATGTCAAGCCCCTAATTGTCACTGTGCCCTCAGCTACAGCCGGACTGGAGTCAGGAGTCGCAGATGGTGGTGGATATAATAAGTCCGGCTCTGGCCATGGACTCCCTTCCATCATCGCACCCCATCAGCAACGTCATAAATGACCCTGACGAAATTAATCAGATATTCGATACCATCTCCTACAATAAAGGTGAGACTGTGGCAGAGGTCCGGAGGGACCTCAGTCTGACAAAATACTTGACTTACAATATGAGATCTAAGTTATTGTCTCTACAGGGGCTGTGTAATTGCAGACCTTGCTTTCCTTGGAATAAACCTTAAGATAAAAACAAAATCCACTTCTTAAACTAAAAAAACTAAAAAAAAATTCGTAATCAGCAATGAACCCTTCACACACACACACACACACACACACACACACACGCGCGCGCGCGCGCGCGCGCGCCTATGCCCCCCACAACAAATCTTCGTTTCTTCCAGGTGCCGCCATTATAAGGATGATGAATTACTTCCTAACCGAAGCCACGTTCAAGAAGGGGCTGACTAGCTACTTGAAAACATTGTGAGTCCTTATCAAATTGAAAGTGAGGGGTCTAATACATACTCCTTTCAGCCTTAAGATGTGTTTGTAATTTAATTGTTGCTATTCCTTGACGACTTCTTTCCTATTAGGATGGAGTTTTCGGACTGCAGGGGATGGAGATAAGATTCATTTCCCCTTGAATACGAGAAATATATTCTAAGCTGTCAGCCAATAGCAAGAAGAAGCGAGTATGGCATTACTGGATTGAAAAGGTTAAGGTTTTATCTTTATTCCATATCCCTATATTTGCAATTAAGGCAGACTGTGTGCTTTCCCCTTTCTTTTAATGTTTGAAAGGAAGAAAACCACATAAGCTCATAAGCTATGATGATTATTCATCATAGCTTGTGGTTTAATATCCAGTTAGAGTAACGAGTGAGATACTGTGTTCAGAATGACAGCACACATGTAACAAAGTACGAATACATTAATCTGTATTGATTCCCTGCCTCTTTTTCGGCTCCATTTCCACACTGCCTTCATTCACTCAGCACATTATCCCTCATCATGGATTAGTTCTCCATACTTATCAGTATATCTCACATTCATCCTTGCCAACTTTGCTATCTCTTTCCTTCACCCATCTCTCCCTTTCCACTCACCTCTCTTCATTATTTCATTCCTGATCAACTAGTTACATCCCTTATTCTCGCCCTCAGTCTCATGAACTCTCTCTCTCTCTCTCTCTCTCTCTCTCTCTCTCTCTCTCTCTCTCTCTGACAAATAAATACTCACACACCAGTTTCCCCGTCCCGCAGTCAATACTCCGTGGCGACCCAGGACGACTTGTGGCATCACTTAACTGAGACCGCGTACGAGGACGGGACCCTGGATGCTAACCTGACGGTGAAGGAGATCATGGATACTTGGACGCTGCAGATGAACTACCCTGTCCTAACCGTCACCAGGATGCACGACAACACAGCTGTGGCAACGCAGGTACAGTTATGGTCTGCAACTCCTTTTATACTGACTGGAACCTTTATCAGAACCTAACGAGACTTTGACTAATTAACGGTTAAGATCAATCGGGTTGAAGGGCTGGAATGTCACTGGATGCTTAAATGAACTACTGATCGTACCTATGCATAGTCAGTACAGTTAATAAAAGGTCGCCAGAACGACCGACTATTACATTCTTCATAACTCCAAGCTATTGTACCGCTGTGTGCATATGAATGATAAAAAAGGGAGGTTCCCTTCCACCCATTACTTCCTCCAGTACAATAGCTGGCAGAAAATCGAGTAGATGTATCACGCATCTTGGAGAGACCAGGGGCATTTTATTCTTATAACGGAACAGAGGTTAAGTGTAACATTATTGCTAGCCACCCATTTGCCTGCGTCTTTGTCAGCCTAAAGAAAAAAATTATACCTATAATATTCTACTAGAGTTTCAATAACATCTAGTTCTAGCAGTAACAGCTGTGTCTGATTCTTCATTGTATTTTTCCCTGCATATCTTTTGAATCTTCGTACAGTAAGCTGTTACTTATCTAACTCCAGCAATCAAATCAAGATCATTTATCTTCCAGTGACTCTTCACTGCCTTGTATTCCACCAACTTCAGTTCTGCGTTATCTAGTCTGACCCTATATTCCCGTAGCATCATCTGACCTGAAACTGCATCACCACTAAGTATCCTATTATTGTATCACGGTGTTAATGGTTTAACATTTTTCTTTACATTTTTCAAACTTCTTCCTAGCCTCTTCCACTTTAGGAAGTGGTGGGCTGGTGAAGCCATTTTCCTTTGCTCTCCACACTTAAGTCACAAAGAGTAAATACTGCAGTTATAGTCCATAAAACAGTCACAAATAAATCAGCAGGTGTCCTAATCCCTTCATTCCGTTTTACGCTTGATATACTATAAGTTTCCCGAACCCTACCAGACCTACCATTTATCTTAGCCATACGACACTATAACCATTAATTCCATTATTCTGAGGTCTAATTCCACACAAGCACTTCCAGGACAATGTATAGGATAATCAGCCAGAGAGGTTCTGAAATTACTATTTCGCGAAAGAGTACCGTAGCGATATTCCTCCATATGCTCTGGTGTGTATGGTGGCTGAATAACTGATAATTTAGAACTGCGCTTGCTGTTATTTGCCGGACTCTCCAAG
>JAGKTI010037910.1:0-10811 GCA_018397915.1 Birgus latro | reverse complement strand
AGTTTGATCATGTGGCCCGAGGAGCCCAAAAGGTTGTGCATCCCTGCTCTATATACTCTTGCATCCATTATCCATCTTCTCATCCTTTCATCCACACACACACAGTCAATCATTGCCTTCCATTCATTCATTCCCCCGTCCTCTCTTCTCACCACTCGCCGTGTATACCTATGGATCATTTTGTGCCTGAAGAGGGTATTAACTACCACCAACCCCCTCCCAGCACAAATGTCCACTAAAGCACTGCCATTCTCATCCATCTCTGCAGGCACACCCCTCTCACCAACCACTCCATCCGCCTTCTCGTTCCCTACTTTTCCATTCATATCTCCAATCAGAAACACTCTCTCATTCCTTTCAAACTTTTCCAAGCAGGCTTCCACATTTGTCCAAAACTCTTCTCTCACTCTACTTACACGACCTTGCATTGGCGCATACACGCACACAATTGCCCACATTTGTAGTCCAACTTTCACTCTTACCCACACAATCCTTGACCCAACTGATCCATACTTTCTTACATTCTCCTTCCACCTGTTGCTCACAACAATACACACTCCCTCTTTTGCCCTCTCATTCTCACCCACTTCCGCGCATATACCCCATCCATATTCCCATTCTCTCACACTCTCACCTCGCCATTTAGTTTCAGTTATTCCACATATATCCACTTTCGCACTCTCAAGCACCTGTACAATCTCTCTCCCTTTTACCTCATCATTCATACCCCTCATATTCCAGGTCGCAATCTTTATCTCGTTCTTTGTCCGTTCCTTTATCGTCAACTTTTGGTATGTCCTGGTCCGAGGCTTCCTGTTTGTATTTTTAGTTAGTTGTTTTTACGGGGTGGGGCACTAACCCACCACCAACCCTTTTAGTCGCCTCTTACGACAAGCAGGGATACTGGGGGAGAATTCTTGAAAAACCCCCTACCCTCAGGGGGTAGGATATGTATATGGTCATGTTGGTGAAGCACCTCAAGGATATGGAGGGGTGCATGAGGGATGCACATATGAGACGAGGAATATGGAAGGGGAAAGGATACTTGAGTTTGGGGAGGCAGTGAACATGATTGTGTGCAACATGCATTTTAGGTAGAGAGAGAGTAGGTTGATTACCTACGAGTCCGGTGGAAATAGTAACCAGATTGTATCCTGGTCAGGAGGGTTGATAGGAGGTTGGTAAGGGATGTTAAAGTTATAAGCAAAGAGTGTGTGCAGCAAGACAAATTACTGATATGTGACATAGTGCTTATCCCCTAAACGCCGGGCTGTTTATAACATGGTCGTTCTTTCACTATGGGCATTTTTCGAAAAATAGCCTGTTTTCATACCTTAATACAGTATCTTGGAAAGTATAGCAGTTAGGGAAACAAATTAAAGACCATACTACTCATCAACTCTTCTTCTTGTGAAAGAAAGTATCCACAGGTCTGTACGTTGTTGCTTCAGTGATGAGGACATGATGGAGGGGAGTTATTTTTGGTGCGCGATGCATTATGTGTTCATGCGTTTGCATGTGGCCCCGATTTTGGCTTCATTTTCAATGTGGTAACTTCTCCATTACTAGATAAATTAGACATAGAGGTGTCCAAGGCATGCTCTATGTCACTATCAATGAGTCCTTTCCTAGTATCCTTGGAAAGAAGCTTGTCAGGGGTGGATGAGACAAGGTGCCCACATGATGCGGGAACGGAATCAGACAAGAGGGTTAAGAAAAAATTTTCCTACACCTGGCAGATTCATAGAGATGACTGAGGTATACTTGCCTCAGGTGGGAGGAGCCTCGCCCAAACCTTTAGTGACAAGATCAAGTAGCAGCCACTTCAAATTGTGCCACGAAAACAATTGTGGTTCCTACCGACATCCAGTGACCTACCGCCACCTTTTTTGTGTCAGTCCATACCGACACCCAGTGGTTAGGGGTTAAGGAGCGGGTGGTGAAGTAAAGGACCTGTGAACCTAGGAGGAAAATAAGGAAGTTGAAAAGCCAAGCAGTAAGGGATGCCTTCTATAAGGAGACGAGTAGCGTGGTGGCCGAACAGGGATCTGTTGACAGAAGTGTTAATGAACAGTACAGAGCTCTCAAGAGCAATCTCCTGAGAGTTACTGATTCAGTGTGTGGAGGGACAAGGGAGACCCACAAGACATAAAGTACAGTAACATGGTTATTGGATGAGAGTGTAGAAGCTGCAGGTAAGAAAAAAAATGTTTTCCAGGAATGGAAAGAGGGTGGTAACAAAGAGGAATACTTGGGTGCCAAGCATGAGGCAAGAAAAGAGGCATACAAGTCAAGGTGTGAGTCTCAGAGACTTTTACCACATAACCTAAATAAAGTTGAAAGGAAAAATATGGTATTTAAGATGGAAAATCAGATGAACTGGGAAAACAGGGATATCACAGGTGATCTTTGTGTAAACAAAGTTGAAGAAAAGGTAATGGAGAATGGTGAGGATATTAAAGAAGCTTGGAGAGAGCATTTTAACTGGTTTCTGAATGAGGAGTTTGTTTGGAACAGGGAAGGTTTGGAGTCAGGCAATCCAGTGTTTGGCCCACAGCCTTTGATTGATGTTGCTACTGTGAGCAGGGCAATAGGCAGAGTACAGCTGAGGAAGGCAGCAGGTGTGTCTGGATTGACTGTTGAAATGCTGAAGGCCTCAGGAAATACAGAGTGGAGTTAGTTAGTGATTTGATAAATATGAATATATGTGAGTGTGTTGCCTCCGATGACTGGCTGAAGAGTGTGAGAGTGTGATTGCAGATATGTACAAGGGGAAGGGTGTTGTCCTGGAAAGAGGAAATTATAGAGTCAGAAAACTTTTGGACCAGATATTGAAGGTTATGGAGGGAGTTCAAGAAGGTATGGTTAGAGAAAGAGTGAATATTGATGAGATGCAGATGAGTTTATACCAGGCAAAAGAACCACTGATGCCGTATTCATTGATTGACAGCTTCAGTATATAGGAAAGAAAAGGGATCTGTACTTTGTTTTTCTTGATTTGAAGAAGGCCTTTGACAGAGTCCCAAGGGACGTGGTGAAGCGGACAGTGAGAAAGCTTGGGATCGAGGAGTCACTGGTTAGAGTGATAATGGCTATACGTGTGGGTACTCAAAACCAGGTGAGAGTGAATGGAGATTTGAGTGTGTGTTTTCTGTGAATGTTGGTGTGCATCATTGTTCAGTTGTAAGCCCCTTATTGTTTATCTGGTGCTTGAAGCCCTCTCACATGACATCAGAAATGGACTTCCATGGGAGGTGTTGTATGTTGATTGCAAAGAATGAAAGGGAGGTTGAGGAAAGATTTAGAAAGAGGAGAGATGGTATGGGGCACAATGACACGAGAGTATCATCATCATCATCATCTGGACCTCCTTTCCCACCTTGGGGCATGGGGAGGAGTAGCAATGTCCAGACAGCCTAAGTTTGCCCAAATCAATGGGCCATGCTTCCATTCACTCATCATTCAAGCCCATGGAATCCTGGCTCCATCAGATGGGGGGGAGGGGGGGAATGGTCTGTAGCTTTACATATACAGTACATCCTTCAACTTTGCGAACTTTAACTTTGTGAATCACTAATTTTGCAAGGTAGTTCCAAGTCATTTATTTTTTAACATTTATGAACTTTGCAAGCGATCACACACTTTGCGAGGTTGAGTGGTGGGAAAGTCGTCTTCCCGCACTACTTTGCCACGCGGAATAGTGACGTCGTGGTTCGTTGGGCGTACTGTGCCTCCTAGTTCGGTGTTCTGCCGCCCCGCCACGTTTGTTTACACCACAGTAGTCGCACCCAAGCCTTGCCCCGCCACCAGTCCCGTACGCCACGCCAGTCTTCACATCAGTGAAATATGCATTTTTTTTCTTTTTTATGTTTGTTACCTATGATGTTTTCATAATAATATTACTGTACAATACATCAGTCCATGTTTGTTTCATTTATCATCATAAATTAAGAGGTAGAGTCGAGAGAAAGAGTGGGAAAAAGTGCTTACCTTGGGGTGATGTCGACCAATTTACCTTTATTGCATATATTTAATTGTTTAAACTTTGCGAATTTCGATTTTGTGAGGTTTTTTGTCGAGTATATTCTTGCAAAATTGGAGGAAGCACTGTACCTATATGATATAGTCAGTCCGAACACTGTTACGTTTAAAAGGGGTGCCAAATCTCTGGTTATGCACTTCTTTGCACTAAATTTATCCAACCAGCTCAATCTCTTGTCAGTCCCTTAGCCTCACGAACTTCCATACCTCTCTTCCTCACACACTGACCCACTATATCCCTCTACCTTCCTTTTGGTCTACTTCGCCTCCTCTTTCTTTCATATTCGCTCAGATATACCTTTTTCACCACACTGTTGTCACCATTCTCTCCACATGACCAAACCGTCTCAGTACACTCCCAGATTTTGGTGTCCACAGACTTCCGCACTCTACATCTGTCACGAATCACTTTATTCCATATCCTATTCGCTCTATGTACTCCACATATATTCCTTATCAGTCCCATCTCCACCGCTCTTACTCTTGACTTTTCATTTTCATACCACACCATGGTCTCACATCTGTATGTTAAAGTTGGCACTAACACTCCCTCATGTAAGCCTCGCACAGCTGCAACACTCAAGCCCCTGTTTTTTATCAAGACCTTCATAGCACCAGCTACTTTCCTTCTTTGTGTCACTCTGCTTTCCACTTTCCAGGTATTTGAACTCTCTCACCAATTCCAGTCCCTCTCCATTCACTGTAACATCACACTGAGAGTCACCTTCTCTCTCAGAAACTATCACTTTACTCTTTTCTACATTTACTCTCAAGACACAATGCTCACAGACATCTGCAAAACTCTGCACTAGTCTACCAAGCTCTTGTCTGGTATTTGCAAGTAGCACTGCATCATCAGCATACAACCCTTATTTCTATCACAACCTTCTCCTACCTCTTCTCCTCCACCCACACCCACACCTTCCTCCTATGCTGCAGCACCCAGCAGACATTGTACACACAACATTAACATTCTTCAAATAAATATAGATGGCATAAATACCAAAAAACAAGAACTCACACAATTAATCAAACAACAGAACATTCACATTGCCATCTTACAAGAAACAAAACTATGCAGAACACAAAAAACTCCTACATTTCATAATTTCACTACCATCAAACAAGACCAGGCCAATGGCGGTGACGGTGGACTCATCACCATGGTACACCAGTCCATCAACTTCACAGATACTAGTGCACACACAAAATCACTTTTCCTCCCACATGACACCACAGCAGAAATACAGGCAATTAAAATACGCATTGGCAACAAATCACACATAACTATTGCCAATACAGTGCACCCCCACACAATGCGAATTGACATGATGTGAATCACCTACAATGCAAGGTCAACCCAGAAAATGCTTATTTTTATCGAATGTGAAATCTGCGAATTGAACTTCCCAACATGCGAATCGGCTGTATGATTCCATGGCAAAAACGGACTTCCCACCATTTCTACGAGTGTTGGGCTGTACAATGCGAGTCATCACATGAAGGCAGGTGGCTGGCAGTGAGCCAGGTTCAAAATGGCGGGCAGCTGGTCAGCTGTTCTTGGGTAAACAAACACCTCCTCCATATTCCCGCAAGAACGAATGTTGTACCTTGCATCTTGTATTCCGTTTTAGCATCCTAGCAGTACTCACCTGTTCATCTTGGTCTCAGGTGTCGACTTTGAAGGCTTTATGGGACCTCCATGAGACCTCAGCTGTGACAGTGAGAGTAACAACGGGGAGCTCTGCCCCACGGGGCAAGAGTAAATGCCCCAAGCCTTGAATACTCACCCACCCCCTCCCTACTTAACAAGCCCAGAAGTCACTTAAATAAAGGTACATGGTGTTCTATTTGTTGTTTTATTTGTTGGTCCAGCTTAAAGTACTGTTAGAGAAAGTATTAGCAGGGTAGAGGAAGCTGGAAGGGGACCCAAAGACTTAGCCCTGGGTAGGCTGTCCACCATATACCATTTTTCCCATAAGTTCTTTGGTTCACACAGTGCGAAATCATAGAATGCGAGGGTTTTAGCCGCCCATAAACTTACATTGTTTGAGGGTGCAATGTATATACATTCGCCCCCAATCGTCCCCCACAGTTGTTTCGTTTCGTTTCGTTTTTGAAGGCTCCAACATGCTTGCATGCTCGGCCTTGATCACCTAATGGCGGCTCTCCATGCTGCTCGATCCCTGGCAGCCTCCGTGTTCAGTCCCTTAACCCTTAAGTCACACTTAATGACCTCGTCCCATGTCTTTCTCGGTCTACCCCTCCCAACCCCTCCCCCAATATTAACACCTCTCACCCTCTGTACTCAGTTATCATCCCCCATCCTCTCCACATGTCCAAACCACCGCAGCCTACATCTCCTCATCACAACACCAATACACTCCAGTCCCATCCTACCTCTCAACTCTTCCATCGTAAACCCAGCCCCCCCAGGCCTTGCACGCTTGGACGCACTGCACATCCACCTAATCATTGTCATTTCTGTATGTTTAAACCTGTGAATATCCTCTTCCTTTACTGCCCAGGTCTCACTACCAAACAGCATCACACTCCTAACACATGCTGCATACAAAGACCCCTTAGCACGTAAGGAGAGTCCTCTCAATGTCAGGAGAGGCAACAGCTCCCTGAACTTCTTCCAACCACTTCTCACTCTAGCAACCGAGCTAACTCCAGCCCCTCCTCCGGCACATAACATGTCTCCCAAATAATGAAACCCCTCCACACACTCAAGAGACTCACCTGCAAGTTCAACCCTCTCACACCTAACAATCTCCACCTGCTCTCCCCGACACGCCGCACACAGGAAATCAGCATCATCTCGCAGTCTGCCTCTAATACCACTACATCTCTTGCGCACCCACTTATCACAAACACTGCACAAGATGGAATTGCTTCCCACACCCTTGTGGCAAACTGCAAATGGCCACTCTCCCTCTTCTCTGATTGTACTGCCACCAACCCTAGATATCATCACTTTTGTTTTATCTGCATTTACCCTTAAGCCCTTGTACCCCATACCATCTCTCCACTTCTTAAATCTTTCCTCCGCCTCCTTTTCATTCTCCGCAATCAACACCAAATCATCAGCATACAACATCTCCCATGGGAGTCCATCTCTGAAGTCACGTGAGAGGGCTTCTAGCACCATGATAAACAACAAGGGACTCAAAACTGACCCCTGATGCACACCAACATTCATGGAAAACTCATCACTCAAAGCTCCATTCACTCTTACCTGGGTGTGAGCACCCATGTACATGGCCATAACCACCCTAACCAGCCACTCTTCCAACCCTACCTTTCTCATTGCCCACTTCACCACCTCTCTAGGGACTCTGTCAAAGGCCTTTTCCAAATCAGCAAAAACAGAATACAATTCCCTTTTCTTTCCAATATATTTTTCCTGAAGCTATCGAACAGTGAATATGGCATCATTGGTCTCCCTGCCTGGCATAAACCCAAACTGCATCTCATCGATATTCACTCTTTCTCTAATCATACCTTCTAGAACTCTCTCCATTACTTTCATTATCTGATCTAAGAGCTTTATAGCTCTGTAATTTCCCCTTTCCAGGGCATCACCCTTTCCTTTGTACACATTTACAATTTCACTCCTCAGCCAATCATCATGGACAACACACTCATATATAATCCTATTTATCAGGTCAGTGACTAACCTCACCCCAGTATCTCCTGAGGCCTTCAACATTTCGGCAGTCAACCCAGACACACCTGCCGCCTTCCCCACCCGCATCCTGCCTATTGCCTGACTCACAGTAGCAGCGTCAATCAAAGGCCAAGGGCCAAACACTGGATCAGCTGGCTCCAAACCTTCTCTATCCCAATCAAACTCCTCATTTAACAATCGGCTATAATGCACTCTCCATGCATCTTTAATATCCTCACTGCTCACCACTACCCTTCCATCATCATTCTTCACACACTGCTCACCTACAATGTCCCGATTAACCCTCTTCACCTGATTTGCCACCTTAAAAATCATATTTTTCCTTTCTCCATGATTTAGATTATCAAGTAAAAGTCTCTGTATACCTCTCTTCTAGCCCTGCGCTTGGCAGCCAAATACTCCTCCCTGTTACCACCATTCTTCCATTCCGGAAAAGCCCCTTAACTGCAGCTTCTACACCCTCATCCCACCACCAAGTTACTTTATGTCTTGGTGGGCCTCTTGTCCAACCACATATTGTATCGGTAACTCTCAAGAGGTTGTTCTTAAGGGCTCTATACTGTTCATTAACGCCTCTATCTACGGCTTCCTGTTCAGCCACCACTCTCCTCATCTCACTATAAAAGGCATCCCTTACTGATTGGTTTCCCAGCTTCCATATTTTCCTCCTAGGTACACATGTCCTCCTTCTCATCACTCGTTCCTTAAGCACCATGTCACAAATCAACAGTTTGTGCTGCTGCACACACTCCTCGCTTCCTATAACTTTAACAACCCTCACTAATCTCCTATCAACCCTCCTGACCAGAAAATAATCTCTGACTACTATTTCCCCCGGACTCATACGTAATCAACCGGCTGATTCTTTTCCTAAAATGTGTGTTGCACACAATCATGTCCATAGCCTCCCCAAACTCGAGTATTCTTTCCCCTTCATCATTCCTCACACCATACGTACATCCTCCATGGACTCCTTCATAACCTTGAGCTGCTTCACCCACATGACCATTTAAATCCCCTCCCAGAACCACTACCTCATCATCACCCATACCACTCACTACACGTATTAAATCATCCCAAAATCTATCCTTCTCTGTGTCATCCAATCCCACCTGTGGAGCATATGCCGATATAACTGAAACCAATTTCTGCCTGACCAAAATTTTCACAACTAATATCCTATCACTTACTCTCATAACATTCATGACATATTCCACCCATTTCTCTGCAACCAACACACCCACACTCCCATATCCATCAGTTCCCCCCTGCCTAAACAACTTATAGTAGCAATCCTTCCCAACAATCTTTCTGGCCGATCCACTCCTGTACCGGACTTCCTGCAAACATGCCACATCCACCCACCTCCTACTGAATGCCTCAACGACTTCCCCTGCTCTTCCTCTCATACTTCCCACATTCCACGAACCCACCGTAAACCCCCTGGGTGATTTGCTGTCCTCAGGCTTGCTTTGGTGATTGTTTTTGTAGTTCATAGTCGGTAAGATAAAGGGGGGTAAACATTCCAAAGGCCCGACCCATTGCACAGACCCAGGTCCAGGCAATGGATCTGAGACCCCTAGCCCACCAGCTTACCAGTGGCTGTGGTAGTGGCCTCGGGGCACCCTGCCAGGACAGCTGCCGGGACACCCTCCAAGCGCGGCTTGGCACTGCAACTGCCCCGCCATTATACACCCAATAATAGGGCAGCCTCCTGGGGCGCTACTCCCAGGTTCGGGCCCCTCTCTATTGAGCGAAAGCGGCAGCCTGGGAACCGCAATGCCCTGTACCCTCTAGCACAGGTTCGAGCCCCATCTCGCCCCGGACCTATGATCTATGCCGGCGGAGCCCAAGTCAAGCCTCCCCCCAAAGTCCGCCACTAGGTAGCAGGGGCAAAGTTTTCTGGCTGCATGCCCTTGCTGGCGTCAACCTCTGTAACGTAGTGGGATACGTTGTGTAATATGTAAAGCGCATGTGGTGTAGTGCATATGATAGTTAGAGGAGATGTTTGGGAGAGTATGCTGGTCTACTCTCCATGTTACTGTCACACTGAAAAGGTCAGCAAAGGGGGATGGTTAGGTAACTAGTGAAACAGGAGCTCCAGCTTTCCCTATCACCAGTATTCCCCTCGGGAGTACTACCCTGTTCGGCCCGTGCTACAGCCTCCTCCTACAGTACCATGCAATTACTCTCCTCAAATACACCACATCACTAACATACCCATCATCATCCTGGGTGATGATTTCAGTGCCAACGCATCAGCCTGGCATGTCAACAACCCTGACACAGACAGAGGGCTATTACTACAATCCCAAACAGATTATCTTTTCATCCTCTGCAGTCTCCATCAACATACCCCTATCTCACTCCAATCCCTCTTCCTCCCATCATACGCAGTCATCACATTTTGCTTCCCAAACCTCACCATCGTGGAAAGTGGTCAAAACCCTTGGCTCTGACCACCTCCCAATCATCATCACAACCAAAACCAGAATCACCCCACCTGGCCACAGACACCTCTATCTATCTGTTGCCAGACGCAGACGCCTCAATCCCGAACGGGGTGGCCACAAACAAATCGCTTCCATGCCACTCTGTCCCCTGCCAATTCACTACCACGCTCCCAACTCACACCCCCCTCTCTCATATACCTCTCCACTCCATCCCTCCATCTCATCCTCGGCCTCCCCCTCCCTCTCGCCCCCTCCACCTCACTCACATACACTCTCCTCGTCAATCTTTCACTCTTCATCCTCTCCACATGCCCAAACCACCTTAACGTGTTTCTCCTAACGCTTCCCATCACGTCCTCAACCACACCACAACGCTCCTTCACTTCCATATGTCAGAGTTGGTATCACAATACTGTCATGTAACAACTTTTTCACTTCCATGCTCACCTCCCTGTTTCTTATCACTGCTTTCAACGAACCAGCAACCTTCCTTCCCTGCTGTACCCTTTCGAGCACTTCACTCTCCAGACTACCATCCTTACTCATCACACTGCCCAAGTACTTAAATTCATTCACATAATAATAATAATAATAATAATAATAATAATGACAACAACAACAAT
>JAGKTI010037909.1:0-10811 GCA_018397915.1 Birgus latro | reverse complement strand
AGTGAAAGATGATATACTGAACAGTTACTGAAGGATGGATGGACAGAAGTGTATCCAAAATTCTCGCTCAGTGTTCAGGAATGATAAGCATAATTTAACCAAACACATCCTCCTGGACCCCAACACACACACACACACACACACACACACACACACACATCCTAGTTTATTGTACACATTAACTCTGTCTCTCTCACACACACACACATACACATACACACAAACACACACACACACACACACACACACACACACCATATGTCCATTCACTCACAGCATCTTAAGATTTTTAATCATTTAATCATGTCAGGTTCAAATCGGTCAACTCAGATCCATTCATTTAAGTTCCAGTTTGATCAAGTCAAAACGAATAAGGTTCAGTACAGTTACTTAAATACATTCAGGTCACACCAGGTCGCTAAGCATCTATTCAGGTAGGCTTAGGCCCAGTCAGGTTACTTCCGGCAAACTAGTCGGCTCAAGCCCAGTTAGCGAAAGTCGGTTCAAGATGCTTGTGGAAACTATTTCCCCAGAGGGAGATATCCTGTGTGTGTAGCGGTATGTGCACACCTTTTAATATAGTTGTCCCTGTTAAAAGCTGGTTCAAAGTGGTTTAATAACCCAAGGATTTGCTCTAGTTTTCTTGTTAATAGTCTTTATTACTAATAAATTAAATGCTACTGCGTTTAACCATCTATGCGATAACGGGATGGGTCCATGATGCAGCAGGGGTAAACCAGCTCTGCTGTCGGGCTCTGCTGCGGGTGTTGATGACTGCACTGCGCAGTTGACCCTGGTGCAGTATGGTGTGGTGGGGATCTGTCCCTTCTCCCATTGGGGCTAAGATACAAGTAAATGTGTGTGTGTGGATGAGTAAATTGGGAGTGTGTCGTCCTGTCTCGGCTACCGCCCTTTTGGGGGAAGCAGCCTAGGTACACATAGATAGATAGATAGACGTGTATAAATTTCCTATAGCTAGAGAAATATACCATGTATGTGACTGTGCATGCGTGTTGTGGTGACATGGAAAACAAAAGAAGGTCTTACATATCATAACGAAGATAAAGTGAATATTTGGTTTTGTTTTATTTAAAACTATGATTGAATTATTAACTTAGACCTTCCTTGTAAATTTCATGAAGTAGTTCATTGTATTTAAGTAATTGTAATTAAATAATATTTGCGTTCTCTGAATCCAATGAATGAGGAGATACGCCATATTTTAGACAGTTCCATAAAAGCCAGCTAACAGACGGGAGTGCACTGTATACAGGCTGCACTTAAGGACTCCTGGATTAGACCCATGCAACCCAGACAGGACCGCAACCCGTCATTATCTATCATTCCGACTTATCTAGCTAAGAGTCCTTTAAGAGTTGGCCAAATCAAGGGGAGCTAGCTAGGATAAAGGAGATAATAATAGGTGAGTTAGGGTGTCGGTATATACATTGCTTAATCAAAGAGACTCTAATTACTTTAATTTTAACATGCGGTGTTTTGATAGAAGAATACCCTTAGAAAATTTCTGACATTTTGGTGCCCCGAGTGAGAACTACAGATGTGTGCAGAGGCTTTAAGCGGGTTCAAGGTTGCATTCGTGGGGCGTAGCTTGACTTATTGTGCAGCAGAGGTGCCAGTCACAGAAATACGTATATTCCGGAAGGAAAAGTTAGTTCCTTAGTTCCTTCTCAAGCGATGAATGGCTAAATGCCGTACTGAATTAGGAACACCACTGTACTCTCCTTTTTCTGGGAGGCAATGATATCTATGATTGTGAGAAAAACAGCATAACCCAGGTGGTTTAACAACCCAAGGGGAGAAGTTAAAAACCTTCCCCACAGTCATTTAAATTTAAACTAAAAATATATACATTTTGGAGGTTGTAAGGTAATCATCCAATATGTCCATTTCATTGTTTAAGAAGTTAACGAGTGGTAAGGCAGGATGGGTAACATGAGCCATGAACGACTGTGAAGAATCATTAGAGGAAATGCCACTGTCAAAAGAGAAATTAAGAAGTCTTTTGAACATTTTAGAGGGCAGATGGACTAAGTATGATGAAATTATGCCAATTTAGAAGCAGCTGTTGTGAAGGAAGGTGGTAAAGATCTGTGTGAATCAGAGAGTGCGAAGTATGAAAATAACCTAGAGGAATATGTTAACATCCTAAAGTTGCTTGAAACCAAATTAGCTAATTCTTGTGCAGAAACACGAGTTGCTGATCTGTGTTGTAAAGCCACTACCAGAAATTATGCTCGCAGAGTTTGATGAGGAGCGAAACTGGAAATCTTTGGGGGATCAATTCAAGTACGTAGTCCATGACAGAACACACCTGTCCAAGGCTAGTAACTTCTTTTATCTGTTACGACAGGTCAAGGGCACGCCTCATAAGTTGATAAATGATTTACCTATTGAAGAGGATAATTATGAGGCGGATTTGACTATCCTTAGATAGAGTTATGAAGATTGGGGGCAGGTCATTACCCATTACCGAAGACTCTAATTGAATTACCCATTCCTTGACATGATTTTGATTCTTTGCAAAAATTTCGGATTGCAGTGAGTTGTAATTTAAATGCTTTAAGTACTTGCGAAGTTGTAAAAGCAGCAGATTGGGTGCTTTCTAGAACTGTATCCTTAAAATTGATATCTAGAACCAAGGATGCAATGTGTGATAAGTACCAGAAATCTCATTTCTCCTGTATGGATTTTGAGGATGGCTTAATGCAACTTCGCAAACATTTACTAGGAACAGTGAAGCCAGCTGAAAGCAAACCGAAGGATGAAGTTAAGAAGAGGACCACTAACCAACTGGCTGTGAAACCTAAGTTAGTATCAGTTAATCCTGTAAATAATTTGGACGTTGGCACTTTCATTAGCTCCTTAAAATCTGAAGAGAAATTACCAAGGACAGAGACTAGACAAGCGGATGATAATAAAGAGGTAAAGACTTCCATGGTACAGGACAGGAAGGTTGTGTGTTTGGCAGTGAACAACATTCCACTGTATTTTATCAGTATTATCCTGATTTTGACTCTAGAATAGTGAGGCTGAGTTAACTGGGGTGTTGTATGATTTTTCTGAATTCAGGACACACATCCACACACAGTCAGAGTAGATTAAATCTTTGTTTCATGGGCAAAAATGGAAATCATCTTAGTCCTTTGTGTCCAAGGATGGTCAAAAATGGGGTTCCTAAAACCGCAAGTGTCAGTATAACTGCTGCAAAATCAAGTAGTCCAGAAACAAAGCCAGCTGAGGTTCCAGTTGCAGATGTAAAGGTAATGATAGAAAATAGGAGTGCATCAGCAACATACTCTTCTTGATAGCAGTGCACAGAAAAACTTCATTTATGCTTAGATTGTAGAAAAATTAAAGTTACCCATTATATGCAAGCTAAATGTAGCCATTACAGAGTTTTTAACTGCCAAGGAAGCACAATCGTTTGACTTAGTTAGACCCTTGGCCGGTATAAATGCAGTATAACGGCAGCTGTACTGGATAAGATGGAAACAAGAATATTTATCAAAGGGCTGAAGAAAACCTCTGATCATCTACAGAGCTAGGATGAAATCATATACTGTGGGTCTCATATAAATTATCATTGGGTTAGATTACTGTGCAAGAGTCCTACATAAGACTTTCAGGAATAAAGTACAGTTGTTCAAGAGTCCAGGAGATTGCCTTATTATGGGTCAATTGCCTTTTCCAAAGCAAGCCAGAGGAGAGGCCAGATTGGTAGATTCAGTCTTTGTTACCCCCACACACTCATTGAAGGTAGCTAGAATAGGTGCAGAATTAGAACCTACTCAAATAAACGACTTATTGGATGAGAAAATTGAACCTGTACACAAACTGGGACTTGGATACTGTGGGAATACATCCTGAAGAACCAACCCTTGAAGAGAAAATAGCTAAGGATTTGTATGATGAGTCTGTGGAAATTAAAGATGGACAGTATTGGGTAGGATTACCATGGAAACTAAACCATTCGGAGTTACCAACAAATTACCAGGCTGCTAAGGCTCAGTTAAAAGCTCTTCTAAGAAAGTTGAGAGACAAACCAGAACATCTAATAATATATGATAATATTATAATGGATCAGTTGAAGAATAAATTTATAGAAGTAGAAGTTCCTGTTAATCATAAAGATGGACACTATTTACCACATCATGCTGTAAGCAAGGATTCAGTAACAGCTCCCATAAGGATAATTTTTAACTGAAGTACTAAAGCGTCTGAAGGATTAGCTAGCTTGAACGGCTGCCTATGTTGTGGACCTACACTAACGGAGAAGTTGGGGAATATATGATATAACATTTAGAGAGAAACCTTACGCTTATACAGCAGGCATTAGTAAGGCTTTTCTCAGAAGAGGATTGGGAGAAGAGGATAGGAAATTTACAAAATTCCTCTGGCCTCAAGACCCTCAAAAGGAAGATAGTCCTTGGAAAACTTACAGTTTCCGATGGGTGCTCTTTGGCTCTTGTGCTAGTCCTTTCCTACTATGCAAAACTTTGAAGCACCATTTTGAGAATGCCAAATGCCCCGAAACGGGGCAACCCTTCTACAACATATGAATAACTTACAAGGTGTTGCTCACACAGAGGCGGAAGCATTGAAGGCTTATGAAGCAGCCATTTCCGAATGTGGGAAGGCAAATTTGCCATTACAGAGATGGAATACAAATTCACAGCTTCTAAGGAAGAGAATGCGAGAGGACTATCATAATACTGACATTCCGAAAACTCATAATGTATTGGGTCTTAACCGGGACACAAGGGTTGATGAAAAATGTTTAAAACCAATTAATTTCTCTGATGTAACACTCACCACGAGGCCCTCAAGTCAGGTCTCCATTTTATTAGACCCATTGGAATTGGTCAGCCCCACAGTTACGAGTATTAGGGGAAAATTTTTAGTGCAAGAGGCTTGGTGAGAAAAATTGGACTGGGACACTGAATTAGGTGAAATGTTTGTTGAACAATGGGAACAGATAAGGAAGGAATTTGAAATATCATCAAGCATATGTATTCCCAGGCAGATAAACGGTAACGAGCAGTCACATTTGCATATATTTTGTGATGTTTCTCAAAAGGCATGTGGGACAGTAGCTTATTGTGCAACAAGACATTATAGTAAAATTACTGTGTCCAAAGACAGAGTTGCACCAATTATAGGAAAAAATCCTACCTTAAATGGAACTGGCTTCCATAGAAGCAGGAACTAAATTGGCCAGGAATTTAACCACCACCCTTGACACTCACTTTGAGGATATTTATATATGGATTGACAGTGAGATTTGCCTTTACTGGATAGGAGAGGAAGAAAGTAAAATTCATTTCGTCTGGAATAGAGTGAAGACCATCAGAGAGCTGTCTTCCAAATTTAAATTCATGCATTTATCCTCCAATCATAACCTAGCTGATCTCTCGAGATGACTTGTGGTTCAAAGGTCCTAAATGGTTACTTACTAAAGAATGGCCTGAGCAGATGTGATGTAAACCTGGATCCTGTAGTACCTGAGCCATATGTTTTTTTTGTTTTTTTTTTTGTCCGACTCTGGGCATAGGCTTCACAGCCTGCTATCAAGGCCCAGTCGTCCTCCTACAATCTACATGTCACCACTTCGGCGCTTAACACCCACCGTCCATATTGAATACATGCTAGGGCTGTCTCATACAGGACTGGTGTATTGGTATTAGCGGGGTCATTTTTACGACATGTCGGGTCTTCTGGTAGATCAGTAAAGCCTGATTTAATGAAATTCAAATCCTTAAACTGTTCCCTGCACCAGTGAGGATTCGAACCTGGGTCCCACGGGACCGCAAGCCAACTCTCTACCGATCGAGCTACCGCCTCCCCTAGTGATAGACATCAGCTAATTTTCATCAGTAAGACAACTCCTTAACATTACTTAATTACTTGTAAGATGTTTAAATAAGAAAGTGGGGTTTGAGGAGTTTGAATCCAGGTAATATTGAGTGAAAAAGTTGCAAAGGAAATATTACGGAGAGATTTTTGACCTTTTATTCCGAGGCATTAACAGCAATAATAAGCTGATAAGGGATTAAGGTTTACTCTTAGAAGGGAAAGGGTCTAATCAGATGCCGTGGCAGAATAGTAAAGGCTGACTTGCCTCTCCAAACTAGACATCCTATAATGTTACCCAATAATGTTAATTTTGTACAGTTAATTGTCAAGGAAGCCCATAAGTTAACTCTTCATAGAGGTGTGCCGAAGACTTTGGCCCGAGTCCGAGAAAGGTATTGGATCCTTATGGGTAGACAGGTTGTATAGAAATATCTCAAGAATTGCATTATATGTAAGAGGTATGAACAACTACCATATGACTACCCAGGACCACCATCTTTACCAAAGGATAGGGTAAATATAAGCTGTCCCTTCAAAGTAACTGGAGTTGATTACACAGGGGCTATAACTGTTACGGGCGAGGGAACACCCCATACTTGCGCTTACACAAGGGCAGTCTATCTAGAAATGGCATTTAAGTTCTGAGACATTCCTGAACGTATTCAGAAGATTTGCTGCTAGATGGTCTTGTCCTAGTAAAATAATAAGCGACAATGGAACCAATTTCATTGGAGCATCACCTTTAATTTTAACTATAATGAATAACCCAAAGGTTAAGTCGACCCTGGGAATCCGTATAACTGTACAGTGTACATGGCAGTTCTTAACTCCTAGAGCCCCATGGCAAAACGAGTTCACTGAACGAATGATTGGTACTGTGAAGAACTGCCTAAGGAAGACATTACATAGAACCAAGATCACTGGAGAAGACTTAAGGACTGTAATAACAGAAACTGAGGCTAGAATTAATGATAGACCTTTAACCTATCTGGATGATACTATTGTCTCAACTGAAGCCTTGGTACCAGCTCACATGTTGTATGGTAGAAGGCTCTATCCGGTGCCTTGTGCTGATATCTAGGAGGAAGTAGATGATCCCACCAAATAGGAGAATGAACTAGGGCAACATCTGCTCAAAGGATATCAACATCTGAAAAAGGTGCTGGATACCTGGAATAGGCAGTAGAACGAGGATTATCCATTTAGATATTATGGCGCTCAAGCTGCCAGTAACAAGTCTTTAATAAATATAGGAAATGTGATCTTAGTGAAAACTGACCAACCTAGATCCCAGTGGCCACTAGGTAAGGTTGTTTTCACCCATCGAGATTCGGAAGGGGTACTGAGACTTGTCAAGATTAAATGTAGAGGATATGTCAGCATTAAAGCCATCAACAAATTGGTACCCCTTGAGTTAATGGCTAGACCTGAGATAGTGAATGGTGGAGAATAATTGGGTCAAGATGCACGACCTAGAAGGGCCACAGCACAGGGTTCTCGAGTCTCGTGGAGAGATCTTCTTGCTAGGGGTCATATTACATGATACAGCATATCCTTTTTCACCCAGCCCCAAATCTGTGGCTCAGAGGTAGAGCATCGAGCCCGGGACCGGGGGGTCGGGAGTTCGAGCCGCGCCCGGGACTGCTGTGCCAGGAGGAGTAGCGCCCTGTTACCTAGCGGGGCTATATGATATTGTAAGGTCTAGCTCGGGGGATTCTTTAATCCCTTTTTTTTAATCTGTGGTAACTACTGTATTTCCCCAGGGGGAGATATCCTGTGTGTAATGGTAAATGTAAACCTTTTAATATAGTTGCCCATGTTAAAAAAAAAAAAAAAAAAAGAATATTCCAGATAACAAGTAGCGCTTGTTCAGAGTGGTTTAATACCCCAGGGATTTGCTCAAGTTTTCTGGCTGATAGTCTTTATTATTTATGAATTAAATGCTACTGCATAATTTTAACCTTTTATGACCAATTGCAAATACTGTATGTGTATAAGTATCCTATAGTTATAGGGATATTCCATGTACAGTACATGACTGCGCATGCGTGTTGTGGTGACATGGAAACGGAAGAAAGTCTTATATATATATATCTTAACAAAGATAAAATTAATATTTGGCTTCGGTTTTTATTTAAAACTAAGATTGACATGTTACGCTGGATCTTCCTTGTAAATTTCACGAAGTAATTCGTTGTATATAAGTAACTGTAATTAAATACTATTTGGCATGTCCGAATCTAATGGAGGAGATAGACCACTTTTTAGTCAGTTCCATTCAAGTGGAGATTACCAGCAGCTGCGGCGGAGAGACAACACAAGCAGAGAGATAAGACTAGCAACAAATTCTAGTCTGTTTGAAAGCGCTATCCGTCGTAGGGAGAGTACCTTCACCCTCTGAAATCAACTGACCTGCAGCCCACACTGGGCACGACGGAGCTGGGCGGAGAAGCATGGCAACCAAGGTGGTCGGGCGGGTTAAGTGGTTTCACGTCCGGAGGGGCTACGGTTTTGTGACTCGCCGTGACACAGGGGAGGATGTGTTTCCACCGCTCCTCCATCGTGGCCCCCAACCCTGCCCACCCTGTGCCCTCTGTTGCTGCTGGCGAGGAGGTGGAGTTTGTTGTGGGGGAGGATGCGAAGGGCCCTGCAGCTGCCTCTGTCAAACGCCCTGCAGGCCAGGCAGTGCGGGGCTCTCCCCACGCCATTCCTCGTGATCGTCGTCGGCGTGAGCCTCCACTTCCTGCTCATGCCTCCTTCCCTGCCTCCTCCGCCTCTACCATCATCATCATGTGTGTGGAGGTTGCCAAGGCCTTCTCGGGAGGAGATTTGGCAGTTTTAGCCCAGCGCCTGCCCGCCATCTTCCAGGCCAATGGGCTTCCTGCCATCTCCATTCCCCAATCTTTTTCTTCCACACCCGTGGTGCAGAGGAGGCGTAAGAGGGGGGCTCCTAAGCGTCGTTCTGGGTCATCTGCGTCCCCCACCTCCCTGGTTCCGAGGGTGCTACAGCTGCAGCCCTCTACTCCCCCGACGAGGATCCAGCTGTCGGGGCGTGTTCTCTCCCGTCGGTCGGCCTCTCAACCACTCCCTGAGGTACCCATGGAGGTGGGGGATGTTACACCCTCCTCGCCACCTGTGGTTGATGCTCCCAACGACCCTGTGACTTCCGTGGCGGCTCCAGCTGTGACTCCTCATCCACCAGAGAAAGCTCTGACGAGGTTACAGCCCTCAAGCTCGGCCCAACAACTGGTTTGGGATGACTTTGCCTCCCTCCCCCAGCTGGGCCTCGAGATCTTTGAGGACCAGCTGCTCCATTACGAGGGCTTGGCGCCAGAGGAGGCTGGCGAGCTTGAGTATGCCAGAGGAGACTTTCGGCGGGCATTGCTCGCTTACACCAAGCTGCGCCAGGGGTCCCTCCAGGCTGTTACCGGCCCCGAGGAGTATCGTATCCTCGTATCCTCTCCAACACCCTCGGGGCCGTGATGTCCCATCCAGCCGCCGGTCCTGAATCTGACTCCGACTCATTCTCCAGCGACTCTACAGCATAACCTGCCAACCGTTATCTCTTCACTGCCTACCAGCCCTACTGCTCTTGTTTTGTCTCTGTGTTACTGCTATAGGGAACTAACATAAAACTTAAATTGTATATACAGTACAGTATAATGAACTGTTAATGTGTATCTCTATTTTTGTTTGGCTTAATGGCCTACCATGTGGCCGATAGCCATTAAATCGGAAGGGGGGGGGGGGGGAAACCATTCAAGCCAGCCAACAAACGGGAGCGCACCGTACATAAGCTGCACTTAAGGACGCCTGGATTAGACCCATGCAACCCAGCCAAGACAGCACGCCCGTCATCGTGTCATTCCGACTTATCTAGCTAAGTATCCTGTAAGATTTGGCCAAATCAAGGGGAGCCAGCTAGGATAAAGGAGATAATAATGGATGAGTTAGGGTGTCAGTATATTCCCTGCTTATTCAAAGAGACTCTTATTACTTTAATTTTAACAGTTGATGTTCTGACCCTCAGAAAATTTCTGACTACTTCAAGTTTACAGAATTTCAAGCAATGTTCAGTTTGTCCTACTGAGGTTCGTTTATGCAATTTTTCCCGCATCTTAACTGCTTCACGTATTTTCAGTCCATAAGACACAAGTATATTAGGTTCATTGGATATTATTGTTACGTCCCAGTCCCCACACTGCCACAGGCTCCAACAGCAGTAGTTCAGTATAGGAAGGACGTTGCACAGTGAGTTGTTCTTCCTATGGTCAGCCGTAGGTGTACAGCACACAAGATCAGCTGAGGCGAAGATAAACACTGGCTTCTTAAAGTTCACTGTCTTTATTTTCCAAATAATTCCACTTAATGCTCTCCAATTTCACTTCACTATTCTCACAAGCACTGGACGTATACAGACTTTACTAACTGCAATCCCACTTAATGCCCAACTACACTTCACTGTTATTACACTTAATGCTTGACAACACTTCACTGTTATTACACTTCACTGCTTTCACAAGCACCGAAAATATACAAACTTCACTTACACTGTACCGACACCCTACTAAACTTCACTCACAAGCACCGAAAATATACAAACTGCACTTACACTGTACCGACACCCTACTAAACTTCACTCAACCTGACCGAGGCCCAACTAAACTTGCTATTGTCTCATCCCCATCCTTATATAAACTCTAAATTATTTACCAGACTTAAATTACATAATTTAACGAACAATCACGTAAATAAAACATTATAGAGAAAAAGCATAAAAATTAATGCAAAACTTACGAAACAACTACGCTCCAAACAGCATGCAAACTGGCAACTCTGATCGTACCGATACCGGAACTACCGTAAACATCGCGAAACTTCTGGCAAATCTCGCTTCGTAACATTATGTTAAGCCTATGAAGCACTGTGAAGAAAAA
>JAGKTI010037908.1:0-10811 GCA_018397915.1 Birgus latro | reverse complement strand
ACTGGAAATGAGTTATTTGAGAGGAGCATGTGGAGTCACATGGAGAGACAGACTAACAAATGAGGAAATGAAGGAGTGTTGTGGTGTGGTTGAGGATGTGATGGGAAGCGTTAGGAGAAACACGTTAAGGTGGTTTGGGAATGTGGAGAGGATGGAGAGTGAAAGATTGACGAGGAGAGTGTATGTGAGTGAGGTGGAGGGGGCGAGAGGGAGGGGGAGGCCGAGGATGAGATGGAGGGATGGAGTGGAGAGGTATATGAGAGAGGGGGGTGTGAGTTGGGAGCGTGGTAGTGAAATGGCAGGGGACAGAGTGACATGGAGGCGATTTGTTTGTGGCCACCCCATTCGGGATTGAGGCGTCTGGCAATAGATAGATAGATAAATAACAAATGTCTGGTCCCCTTAACCTGATAGTTAATGAAGTAACTCAGTCCCAATTTTTTTCAACGCACACACACATCTGGTAGACGGGAGTTCGCGCCTCGCTCAGGTTGCGAAAAGTTTCACTGACGAAGTGGGTGGTTACTGTCCCCCTTGAGCAAGGGGATGGGTGTGTGCGTGTGTGAAGGTCACAGCCTTGCCCATAGATCGGACTATATGAGCTCTCAGCTCCCTTCCGGGAGGGTAAAAGCTGACGATCACGACCATCAAGTGATCCTGACCGACCCGGTGAGTTACACACACACACACACAAAGAAGGATCTTAGGTATAAAAGAAGAGTGAATGATTGTGTAACCTCTTTCACAAGCCACTGTTAATAGGTATATTGTTATAGTTCTCTTTCTTTTCTTTTTTTTTAATCCTGCTTCTTTATGTATTTATTTACTTATTTTGTGAGGGAATAGGATGAGGATCGTGATGATGATTATGTAACCATCCATCCATCCATCATCTAATCCAGTTTGCTCCTTGAGGAACGTAGGAACCCGTGGCTAGGCAAGTTGGTTTTGACATTTAAGATGAGAGTGACCAGCCTCATTCATCCCTGAGTGGCATTACATGAGCAATGAACCCCAACCACTCCGTGGATATAAACCTGCACCAGCTCAATCCGATTGGAGCGCCTTAATTTACCACTAAACCACCAGGCACTTTAATTTGGTTAAATGGTTACCACCCAACTTAGTAAATGGTTTCCTGGTGTACAGGAAACCATTTGACTTGTCACTCAGAATAGAGTCACCCATAGGCTAAAGGAAGAGGAAAGAATGAAGGAAAGAAAGACAGAAGAGGGAGTGTCAAGTCACCTCTGGGCAGAAGGAAAAGGACAGAATGAAGGAAAGAAAGAAAAGAAAGGAAGGAAGAGAGGAAAGGGTAGTCACCTAAGGGCAACACTACATCGAGTGAGTAACAATATGACTAAAACAAGGAAACCTGTTCCTACTGTATCCCATGTTATTCAAGTTTTGTAAGTGTATGTACAGTATATGATTACACATATACAGTACCTTCCTCTTTACCACGTACAGTGAGGCAATCCTGTCATCCCTGGTACGTGATCCTGCACGAGCTGACACCATGGTGGCAGAGGTGCGGTCACAGAGTGCTGATGATCTTATTGATGGAGTCTCAGCTGCTCAAGAGGGCCAGTATGACTACCAGCACTACTTTGGCAATAGGTGAAGCTTTTCAAGGACTGCAGAGTTTAGGTGTTGAAAAGTGCATTATAAGAATGAATAGAGCAGCAAAGGAAAATAAGGATAATGCATGACTGATGTGGATTGGAAAGCTAGACTTTTTGCATGTGTAATGAGTTCCATTGTTAGGCATGGTTTAGGAGTTATGCAATATGTATACCTCATTTTTGTGACAGAAAAATGAACCTAAATTATTGTACAGTATTTCAGTCATCTCTGTTTTAAATGATTAACACATTTATGTATGAACATGTGCTGTACTGCATTTGTAGGCGAGCAGGTACCGATAGCCATGCTCACCGCGACTTTGCTCAAGATGGTGGATTCTTATGCCCTTCTGAAGTGAAGTATGCCCGACCAAAGAGAGCCCGGAACTCTAAAGGCTCCTGGAAGTTCATTGTCAATATGGACAAATACTCCCAGACAATTCGAATGGAGAAATGCTTGTAAGTACTTATTTTTAAGTAACATGGTATTATTGTACAGGGTAGCTGTTTATTAGTTTTGACTATTATGAATCAAGTGACTTCAGCATTCAAGTACACTGTATGACACAAACGTAGATGGATTAAAAGAAAATCATGAACATGGACTAAATATTAGGTTTCAGTTGTATTTGTTAATTACTGCCATTGCACTGTACAGTATAGTATTGCATCTGTCTCAACTTGATGAATTACCGAGATGATCAGAACAAAGTCCCATGTGCTAAACTTCTCTGAATAACTATACTCAGTTACCAACTAGAGCATCTTACACAGTAGTGAACTGCTGTTTTAGGAAACCAGGTGGGGCATGTAGTTATGTGTCTCACCATTACCGAGCTACATGCAACCAAGTCTACAACTACCATCGCTTGCTGTCATGGGAGGAGGGTCGAGGCCTACATATGGATATTTTTAAGGTCAGAGCACTTTGGTAACCATTCAGCTCTTCATACCAACCTATTATCTTAGTGTTACCTGTATTTTATTCATTTCATGCATAATTTTGTATGATGTACTCATTATTACTCTCATCATCCTCACTCCCTTCCTCACCAGAAGATGGGATGAGGGAAGGTTCTTTGTCAGCATGGCCAGGGAATTGACAGATCAAATTGGTTAGGTAAAGTAAAAGTTTGTCACTTCTTTTTAAATTGACTGTTGATGGATATACAATCTGGTTGGCATACATGAAGTGCATCTGTAAAGAAATCTGTAAGAAAATATGTACAGATGGTTTGGCATGTGAGATAAAGCCAGGGTTTTTGGGTGGTTGAAAGGTGGGTGAATGACTGTATGGACCATTTCATTGAACATGCTATTCATACTTATCCCATTTGCATACTCTTGTTTCCATGTTCTTGGATCCAACCTCGCCTCATCATCAGATGGGAAGAGGGATCGTGAAGTTGATTGTTCTTATCATATATAAAGGCTCCAACATGCTTGTATGCACTGGCCTTGTCTTGATAATATTCTGTAAGACATTTGTTGCTGATATATTGGTAAATACATATATATATTTTTTAAAAAGAACAATTGATATGATGAAAATGGGGGGTGCATCCCCCCCCCGAATATGTGTCTGTTCATCACCATTCATTCATTAGAATAGCAAAAGGTTCCTCCAAGAAAAGACTAGGAATGACCACATTCATAAGTTTTATATTGTACTGTATTATGAAGCAGTTGAGATGTTCAAGTGGTCAAACAAAAGACCTAGTTTATGAAAGGTTAATGCCTGGCAAGGGAAGGGAACAAGCTTATTACAGTACTATACTGTACTGCACTTCATAGGATCAGTTCTATAGTATGACAGAAGGATGTTCTTGCCCAAACAAGACACCAACCAAACCAGTATTTGAAACTCATTAAAACAGGATTTACTGATCTTTCACAAGACCTACCACCCACCAACATACCATAAAATTGCTCATGCTAATATCATTACACCAGCCCTGAAATGAGACAGCCCTACCAAGTATTCATTGCTGAAAATGGGTATTTGTACCAAAGCTGTGCAACATGATCATGTATGGCACATCTGAATGTTGGACCTTTGGGCTCAGAATCCAGGACTTTAGGGTTTTGGAACCCATACAGTTGGTGTAAAAAAAAAAAAATCTAGTTCTGTTACTTTGTGAAATGAATGCATTTTTCTTTTTCCTTTTCTTTTTAGTTAATACAGTGTATTTGTTCATATTACTGCATAATGCTCACTCCATTTCATTATTGCCTCTTGCTGATCATTGACATTTTAATTTGGTAAATCAACTGGTTTTGCAAAGAATCTGACAGATTTCCAAACTATTGTATGTCTTAAAGCTGTTATATGGTGAATTCAGGTGCATTCTTTGTGGCCTGGCCATTTTTACTAACTCATCCATCACAGCTGTTAGCTGAAACTGAGCTGTTGGTGATGATGATGATGAAACTGTGATCCTCTTTCCATCTGGTGGTTTAGTAGTTAGGATGCCACAGTTGGAGTGATGGCCCTGGCATATGCATCGGTTCATTAGGAAGTGATGAATGAAGACTTTTTGATTAAATAATGCCACCAAGGGAAGTACAGGAAATTGGTCATCTAGCCTTGATTAAGATGTACTGGACTTGGGTAGCCTAGTCTTGGGCCCTTATTCCTTGAAGGGGTTAACAGAGAATTTTTTATTTCTTCTTTTCTAGGTGCCCAGCTGTTGCTCATGCCACATCCAAGGTTATGCATATATTTTCCCACCATTAGGCCGACATCAAAATTCAGCTGGGTCTAATCAAGTGACACACACTGTCGAGGCTTCAACCAGTGTGATGGAGAGGGAATCTAGTAGTGAAGGTGAAGGTGAGTGAAAGTTGGATTGATGGTAACTAGAAGCTGGTTAACACATTAGTAATACTCTGCTATAACAGCAGAAGTTTAATTAGTAAATAAGTGGGAACTGGGGGAAAAAAACACAACTATGTGCAGTATAGTATTCCTTGTAGAACAGTATTCCTTAGATCGGCATAGAGTTCAGGATGATGATGATAACGTTGATGATGAAAGTAAGGTATGGAAGCTTATGAGGCTGAGGATCTGGCAGGAGACTGAGTTGGTTGGATGAATTATGTACTGAATATAAGAGGACATAAGGCTTTGGCAATTTTTTTTTTTTTTCTACCTGTTAGTTGGCAGAGTGGCTCTATCTGTTAAGTACTGTATTGTAAAGGGAATCTGTAAAGAAAAATGCAAAACAAAATATGTGTACAGTATATGAATACACTTCCACGGCAGAGCCAGGATTCCTGGGTGTAATGGTAAGTGAGTGTCATTCATTTCACTAGGCATGCTATTGATAGTTATCCCTCTTTTGTGCTTTCTGTTTTTTTGTTTTATGGAGTCTGCTTCGCCTCATCAATAGATGAGAAAAAGGGATGATGAGGAAGATGATGACTGAGGTAAATGCTGTAATGAAGGAAAATTATTGCAGTGTCCCCTTATTCAAATAATCGTTTTTATTGAAAGTAATCACTTTTTGAGAGACAAAGAGGCCGCATTACGCCATGTTCATCCACATTAAGTAGTCACCTGTGCATATAGTATCGTTCATTTAAAATAGTGTAACACATATTTTTATGTCAGCTGTGATACTAGTGAACAAGATTAGTTTAGAAATGATGTATTTAGTTGGAAAGTAACGTATTATTAAGGAGGTTAGGAAAATAATTGGAAATCCGCGCCAAGCGCTGCTGTATGTGAGAGAGAGAAAGAGAGAGGCAAGTGTCGTCAGGGGCAGTCTGAGCTGAGCCACGGTGCCAAACGGACCTGCATTCGAGAGATGTTTATAATTCTCACCTTCGTGCTGAGGAGTTTGGAGATGGGGAGTGTCCTGGGAGTTTGCTGAAGAGTTTGGAGATGGGGAATGTCCTAGGAGTTTAGCGGTGTCGCCAATTGATGCTGGGTCGGAGGACAACAGGATATCTGTGCTGGAGGTTAGCTGTGGTAAATTCCCAGCCTTGCAACGTCAGTGGTGGGTAACACGTGCTCCCCTTATGACTCCCAGATGCCGACTCGCACTCAGTTTTGAGATGTTAAGTGATGCTTTGATTATCAGACCAATTTTGTGAATTGTTTTGGGCCCCAACCAACACGAAACATAAATAGCTAAGTAAGTGAGGATATACATGGGTGTTAACCAGCCGTTTGGACCACTGAGTGAGAAACTTTCAAATTTAGAGAATGTTCTGGGAAAAATTGTGGCACTGTATTGTTCTTTCAGTTTTGTGTTTATTATCTTGAAAATTGTGAGGAAAAGGGAAGGTATATCTCTCTCAGTTATATTTAAGGTATATCTCTCAGTTATATTTAAGGTATATCTCTCAGTTATATTTAAGGTATATATCTCTCAGTTTATATTTAAGGTAAATCCGTAAAGTGAATAACAGGTTACTGGAAGTATGTTTTTTTTTTTTTTTTTGAGGAGGATTGTGAAGTGCTTGATCTTTAGTTTAGAGTATTAACTGTGATTTGAGTAACCTGTTCACGGGCACCAGGCTAGAGTCAACTTTCATATCAGAATCTTTCAATAGACTGACTATTCTTTGATATCTGTCTAAGCAGGGGGGCCAAAATTTAGAATAGTTTTTGTTTATTTGTTACCCTGTGGTCATACCCATGCCCCGTTATATTTTGGGAGGGAAACTTTATGTCAATGTGGGATGGTATTAGAGGTTTATAACATGGTTTATCAAGAGTACACCCAGAGGGTGGTTTGTTGACTGTAACTGACTTGATGTTTTGGCATATTTAAAATGTTAATGCCTGATCAGACTTGTCCCTAACAAAGTTGTGTCATATACTATCTGTCAAACAAATTATGAACCAGTCACTCTCGAAATTCTTTTCCATTCTTGCATTTTATTTGAATTTTGGAGGATGTAATAAAAATCCGTGTAATCTTGCATTCATACCGGTCTTCTTCTTTCTCCTGCTCATGAAGACTGCACATGGCTTGTTGGTAGTAATGGTATAATGTTTTTGTTGAGAGTGTCCTGAGGTAATTCACACAGAGGAGAGAACTAGTGAAGAGGAGACTACTCATGTCCCGCCAAAATCCAGTGGACCGAGTTTTTCATGATTTATGCAGTAAGTATCAAAGTCCACACTTGTCCCCATCCTGTTACAGGTCTACGGCTGCTCAGGCTAAACGCTACCCTTGTGCTACCCCTACTGTCACGAACATAACCCGTAGGCTGATCCCAAGAAAATGTAATACTAATTCTAATTCTTCTTAGACAGTCCAGTTTACCCATCACAAGGCTGGTGGCTTATCCTATCTCAAGTTATTTTCTATTACAAATTGGTGGCAGTTTAATCTTTTAAGTTATTTCTCATCTCATCCTGCTGACATTACTAAAAATTAAAATAAAAAATTTCCCCATTACAAAATGGTGGCAGACAATTATAGAAAGTAAAAGTAAATAAAATATTTTCTCATTACAATTCTGGTGTGAATTCATCAACCCTGACCCTTTATGGCACATCTTGACCACTTAACCTCTTACCTTTGATGATATACTAGTTTAATTTATTATTGCTACGTTTAATTGATTTATTTAGCTCTAGGGAAACCTTGCATAATGCAGGGGTAAGTGAAGGCTGTATCTAATTCCTTCAGTCTGAAAAGCCTTTGCAAAGCTGGATAAGGCTGTCTGAAGATGACAGGAATAAAATGAAAAATATTTCTGTGGATTGTAGGAGTTAACAATAAACAATGGTATTTTGTGCAGAAAGTGCTCCTGTGTTGATTAATAGCTATTTGGTGGGAATTATGTTAACTGAAAATATATTAGACGAACAATTACATTACTGTATTATCAGTTGTTTGTAAGTACAATACAGTCGTATAATCATGCATTTGCCATATGCTCGTATACTTCACCTCAGCAGTAAATATGCTTAAAATTCTACACAGTTAAGAGCAATTGTTCTCACCTTGGGAGGCATGCCCCCTTACAGGGGCATGAACAGTATCCAAGGGGGGTGGAAGGACTCAAGGAAAAAAGTGCTCTCAGCAAGGTGTGTGTGTATGTTATGACAAATCACTGATTTATATTCAGTACTGATACTGTCTCTGCTCCAGCCTTCAAAGCACATTTTCTTTGTACTTGTATATTACTTTTTTTTTTTCCTTTACTGTCTGTCACATGGACATCTTCCTGCTTTCTCTTTTTCTTTTCTCTAATCTGGTTGTTTCAGGTGAAAATTAAAGATACCAAGAAGTCTTGTGCTGAAAGGTGAACTGCACCCCATTTAAAATATACAGTAAATGTCCCTCATTGCACCCCCAAACTCATGATAAGGGGAACAGTGGACTGAAAAAGGGCTAATTCAACCTGTATTCACCATATTTACCAGAGTTAACATCTACTTGAACTTGTGGCAACAATAACTATAATTATTTGGGAATAAGTTTTTAGGGTAAGATGATGCCAGGAAGCAGGAGAGGGGGGGGGATGGATATGTGCATTAAGGCTAAAGGGGGCATGACCCAAGAAATGTTGAGAAATGCTGGTTTAGAGTATTTAGCTTATAGGTAGGTTGGCCACCATCAACCCTGGGAAATACTTTCATGAAAGTAAAATGTTGCCACAAAGTTGGTGACTAGCCACACAGTTACCATTCTCAGGCAGGAAGCATTCATCCACAAGTGTATACAATAATCAAGTTCAGTTTGAGACTCTCACACTGATACTTATTACACGTCTCAGATTTCTTTTCTCTCTACAGTTTTGAGCAACTGTTGGGAAGTAATTAGCTGGTTTTGGCACATGATTTAGATTCCAGTCCATAGAAAACATTAGGTGTACCATGGCCGGTCTTAATATGTGAGTTCATTGTTTAAGGGGAAGGATGTTATCAGTTGGCTTATTTGCTGAGTTAGAGTACTGGATTGTAGAACTTTCTAGAAATTTTGTGATGCATCATTTACCATGGTACTTTGCCATTTGTGCTTTCTTTATTTTTTTTTGTATCTTTACATATTGTACATACTCCTTGTTCCCACTTTGTTAGAGCAACATCAGAAAGCATGATATGTTTCCTTCCCATTTATGGAATGCCACATAAGGAAGGTAGAACTTTTGATCTCATGCTCTTGTTTCCCTTGTTATTTGTCTCTTGCAGATGAGACAAAATACTTTTCCTCTTTTGCTTCAGCTGATGGTATATGGTAAACAGCTAATGTAATGCTCAGTATCATTGTATATGTTCCAGTGACTGTAAAGTTCAGAGTCTTGCCCCACTGTCAGTATGTGAACCAAGTATTGGTACCTGAGCCCCTGATGGGATAACAAAGGGGGATAATACAGTAGATGGATGAGTTACTAAACTATATTCATAGTTGTACTTTATAATGGGTGTGTACCTAGTGCTTGAACAGAATAGATGTGTTTTCTCTTTTTATTATTTTTTTCCCTCCTACAGGTTCGAGCCGTGACAGCTTCTCTGGTGGGAAGACTGTGCGTCGGCGACCTGGCCAGAGAATCATTGGACCACGCCATCCCACCTCACCACGTGACCATAACTCTGAACTTCACAGGTGAACCTTGACCTTACTTTATCCTTTAGTAAACCTTCATTACATACCTCAATATGCAGAGAGAGAGAGAGAGAGATTGAGAGAATGTATCATATTTATAACAAACAGAATTATGGACATACCTCTTCAGCCATCTTCTTTTTTGTGACTCATATCTATATTATGGCCCTGAGAATTATGCAGCTCAACATAAACGCTATGCCTTTGTTAACATTTTTGTCCTGAATTACTATGTATGTCATCCATTCATTTTTTGTCCCCTGAATAGCATAATTATGGGCATGAGGCTAGGCTACTCATTCCCGATATTTAAGGCAAGGGTGACAAGTCTCGGTCACACCTGAGTTCCATTCAGTGAGCAGTAAATCTCAACCACCTCATATAGAAATCCTTATGGGCCCCATCCAGATGGAACACTTTAACTCATCACACCACCAGGCATTCATATGGATTATGGTTACTATCCAGTGTAGCAAATGATTTCCTGGATTACAGGAATCCAGCTGGCTTGTCACCCAGTGTAAGGTCACCTGAAGGTTACACTGCATTTAGTGAGTGGAAGATATGATCCTCTATCCTCATCTATTTTATTTTTGCTACTCTCAGAATATTCTGCTCATTACGGAGATCCCCTTCCCCTCTCCCCAACTCTCCTTGTTGCCAAAGGCCTAAGTTCCATGTGTATGTTGTCTTTAGAATGATGCACATTGCATTTCAGTGAATATAAAAACACTCATATCCAACTTCAGTGCAACTTTGAAGTGGATCATGAACAACTTAAGTTAAGAATAGGTGTTAATTCATCAGAATCTTATTACTGAAACAGTTTTATGTGAAACAGCTTCAATCAGACACTAACTACTCTATGTACTGTACATGTCCCCCACAGCCGGACCCAATTAGTAGAGGAGTCTCATTCAGACCAAGCTCAGCCAGACCCAAGACCCAGAAAGCCACCTCATATGTCCCAGAAACCAAGAGATCCACCTCAAACCTCCCTAAGACCTAGAGATCCACCTCAAACCTCTCTAAGACCTAGAGATTCGTACCATTCCACAGCAGACCGCAAAGTCAACTATGTGTATCATCCTATTATTGATTTTTTCTCTCCATACCTTCAGGAAAGTCGACACAGATAAGAAAAGGGGATGACGGAAGGTATGGAGCGCTGCTGATAAAATAACAGCAGTCTTTACACAAAATATTAATCATTAGGAATGAAGTCTTACAGTAAGGGATGAAATATGAAAAGTTAGATTTCTAGATAGGTCAACATAGAATACTGAAGCAAAGGAACTATGACAAGAAAATAATGGACTGGGATTGCAGCATTAAAATGTTCAGAATTCAGTATGGTAATGGCCTCAGTCAGTGCACAGATTTGCTGTTATATGCTGTGGAGTAATGCATTCTAATGTAGCATTTTAAATCTGGTATAAGGTTTTATTGAGCTTCCTAACACTTCTTGAGTTTCCATTTTTTTAATGTCTTCATTATAATGTACTGTATTTTGAATGGTAAATGAGACTGGTCTTTAATTTTGTTTGCTCAATACTGTACCAGGAGTGTAAATGTAAGGTGACCAGATTTACTGGAGCTAAAAGTGGGACATTGT
>JAGKTI010037907.1:0-10812 GCA_018397915.1 Birgus latro | reverse complement strand
GCACTACTCAATCTCTTTATCAGTGCACTAAGCTATCCCATTATCAGTGCACTCTCCCCATACTAATGCTGACCATATCGCACACATATAGCAACACTGTTGGTTAGGTATGCCACAATGATCCCAAACTATTTATGACATTACACAGATGGCAGCATCCATTCCTTCCACCCTGATGGTCAGACTCCCGTGGAAGAGGACAGAGATAGAGTACCACAGCTGGAGAAGACACTGCATGGTCCAACTCTCCTGGAAGTGAACAGAGATGGACTACCACAGCTGCAGATAGCATTGCATGGTATGTTGAATGGCTAGTCGTAATGCATATTACACAGTTTAATGACATAAAAGCGGTGTATACCAGTTTATCTGTACAGTTACTGTAAAAGAATATACTGCTTCACTACAGCAGTAACATTCACCCACGGTGATATGTAAGTATAATTGTCAAACGTATTTATAAAATGATCTTATACACTGAATTCCAGTAAATATGAATGTTTGTGAAGAACAGGCATAGGATAATCGTGCAGTTTCTGAAGTAGAAGAGTATTTATACCTGTATAGCCTATACACGTAGGCGAATATCTTGTGGTATTTAACATGATGTTGGGATAATTAGCTGCCACCAGATTATAACCAAAATATTCTTTAAGTGTGGCGTCAGCCAGAGGTATAATCCAAGGTACCGTACGTCTCGTTGACACCAGTAAGGGCAGCGTTTATCATACACCTGTTTTCTGCAAATGACGGTAATCCATCGTGTGATGGCATGTTTCCCAAGGAACCCCACGTCGTCTGTCATATTGTCATGGTATTGGTACCTGATTTTTTTTTCAGTGATTTATGACTGTACTATGTGTGGGGGGGAGGGGGGGTGCGTGCATGCACGCACTTTCTTTCAGGTGGTTATATACTTTATTTAGATTAATTTTGAACCTGGGTAATAGTAACACTCTGGGTCAGCCTTGGAACCCAAGGCAACATGTCCCCATTAAACACATCTTCACATAATGATATGATTTTTGGCAGCCATAACCCAGTCGTTATGCAAGGAATACCAACAGTATAGTCCATAAATTATCACTATTTTCCTGTAACATGCTTGTCAAATCATAGCAATAGCATCATTTTAATATCAATCAAACCAGGGTATGGGAGAATGCGGGAACATCTGAAGGGCTGGTGGCATGCTTACCTGAAGTACTAATAAAGGACGCCCACTGGACCTGGTGTGGCCTGGGTCACCCCATGTTACAAGAGCACAGCATGTAGGGGAGTGTTCAGCCTCACCTTGTGTCTCTTTACCCTGCCTCAGTGCTGGCTCCTGCAGACAACAACTTTTAAGTGTCTCTGCACTAAGGCAACACAGGTTAGGCTAAGAATGGTTTAAAGTGGCTAATTATCAGACCTTAAGTTTTAGAACAGTAGTCACAAGTGCTGTGTGGCCTTATCGGAGGCGGTGGTTCAGTCGGTAGAGAGGTGGCCTGCAGTCTACCGGACCCAGATTCAAATCCCGCTGGGGCAGGGAACAGTTTAAGGATTTGAATTTCATATAATCAGACTTTATTGATCTACCAGAAGACCCGCCGACATGTCGTAAAAATGCCCCCGCAAATACCAATACACCAGTCCTGTATGAAACAGCCCTAGCATGTATTCAATATGGACGATGGGTGTTAGCGCCGAAGTGGTGACATGTAGATGTGTATGGTATGTAGGAGGACTACTGGGCCTTGATAGCAGGCTGTGAAGCCTATGCCCAGAGTCGGACACACACACACACACACACACACACACACACACACACACACACACAGACAGACAGCAGTTGCTGAAATGAGAGAGACTTATAGACCACCCCTGTGCTGCTGATGTTCACTTGTGGTTGACTACCTCGCCACAGCGAGACGCAAGGAAAAGTTTGGTTCCTGGGTGGATGCTGCATTTGTCTCTACACCCAGTTAACAGGGGCATCATGACTGAATGGTTAACCCCCCGGCGTTGTAAATGGTAACTACTGTAAATTAATAATGTGCATGTGGTGCGGCTAGTGATGTGGGACTGGAGTGATGTGTGAATGAGTGTTGGCCCGTTTCAATAAGGACGCTGTTGACAACAGTTCTCCCACTTTTATCCTTTTTTTTTTCTTCATCCATAGGTGGGGGAGAGAGAGAGAAAAAAAAGGTCATAATGAAGATGATGATGTTGATGGTTATTTTGATCGTGTACTGAAAAAAACTGATCCCGTGGCCAGTTTACCATTGCGTGTCTAGTCTTCCGACTGCTAAGATTTTTGTCAGCTGAACAAAGTCACTCGGTGTTGAGTTAAGCTTACCTCCTCAGTGTGTCAGTAGCAGAAAAAGTTACTTGATTTTTTTCTTCATAATAGTGTAAGTTGTATCAAATATTTTGCAGGCAGAATAAAATGCAGTACCTAGGTGCAGCAAGCACAGTGAAGGAGTAGACCCTTCAGTCTGATCCTTATAAGAGACTTTTCATGATTAAAGACTTGTCAAATGAGCAGATTAGATATAGCTTTCATTAACACCTTCAGCATGAGACATCTACCCAAACTAATATGTAAGTAAATAAAATAATTCGTAGCTAATAAGAACAAATATTTAAATGACTTCCCCAGCCTGTAGGGGTTAATGATGATGCTAAGCAAAGGTGCTGTATTGCAGGTAATCAATCAGTGTGAGATGAGGCTGAATCCATGTGAGAGTGAGCCATGTCTGGCTGGAGCCACCTGCTTCCCCCCCCCCCTCTGATGGGTTCCTTTACAAGTGTCCTTCAGGCAGAACTGGCACCCTCTGCGACCAGAGGGAGTAACTATAGGTATATGGCATATGGTAAAATGTGAAATGTTTTAAACTATTGTTCATTTAATATGCCAAGATTTAACATTTAGTTCTTGACTCGAGACAAGTACAGTGAACCACCTTTATGATGGACCAATTGGATGGAAATAAGTCTGTTGTAGAGGTACGAGTAATTTGTACTATGGGGTTCATGTTTTTTACCACCTCCAGCTTTACAGTTAATGATAAGATCTCGGTTCATATTTTCATGATTGTTGAAGAAGCAGAACCCACACATATAGAAGACGTGTTTATAGGGTAATATTAGAAAAACAATAATACAGAAGTCAGAACTGAAGTACAGAATGGTTACTGAGAGGTTCAGTAATGATTACAGGTCAAGGCTACAGGACAAACTGGCTGGCCAAGTTTTCTTTTATCCAACCATGAAAGAAACTGCTTGTAAACAAAGGCAGTTGTATGCCCAGCAGCATTTGTCCCAAAGCATTTGATGAAACTGTGAATCAAAGATTCTGAATAGTGTCTGTTAAGAAAGGTCCATTATATACAGTGTCCACTGTATCAGAAGTTCACTGTATTATTTTTAGGAGGAACAACAACTGTTGGAAGTACTGTCCTGTACCAGTGATACTGCACTAACAAACTGTTGAAAAAATTAAGCAAGTAACTGAAGTCCATAAAAATTAATAGATCTGAAAAATCTCCAAGATTCCTTACAACTTTTTAATTTTGGCTTGTCTTTCTAATTTTGTTTTCCAATACTGTACACATTACACAGCCACAGATTTCAAGATTGATACAGAAGAGCGTACATAACTATATACCTAAAATAGATATGAGCGTAGGAGTCTGAGAAAGGGCAGAGTATGCCTCAGACCATATCTCATTTTTTCTTCCCTAGATGCCTTTAAAATGTTGTAAACAAGTAATTTGTAGAAGAAATGCTTTGACCACGAGTGTATTTTTAATGCCTAAATGTGTGAGGGGAGGGTATTTTATTTTGTGTGTTATGCTACTGAAATTTTTCGAGATGTATTCAGTGAATTAGGAAGATAAAATCTTTTTACTTGCTGTACAGTATATTTATACATTATACTTGCCAATCAATGCTGGGTTGCCCTGTTATTTTTACTCATTTACTTGTTTCCCACCAGTGCACTGGACTCACCGAGAGGTAGCCATCCCAGATTTCAATGGAGATATATATCTAGTGCTGCCTTCACTAGAAAATGTAGGTCAGTCTGGTGGTAGAGCTGTGGTTCCTGACTCGCTCCGCTAATGGCGTCCTCTACAAAGGCCATGTTGGGGTAGAGGAGACTTGCCCTCAACCTTGAAAATGGCCATGTTGAGTTTTTCTACAACTTTAGTTCTGGACTGGCAACCCTTGTGTAAAATATTTATCTTTGTCACTTTCCCTTCTAGTCATACTTAATGCTCATATTGTACCTGGATGCAAACTTTTAGAGAAGCTGCATTACGTAGTCTTTGTTTAAGGCTTATTGTTGTATTATATATTGATGTGGGAAGGGTATGCTTCGTCCGGGTATGATGTAAGTTAGCAGTGGTGCCCTCACGTAATTACAAGTTTTTTAGTAGTGCACTCTCAGATCCATCACCTCAAGTGGTGTATCAGGTGTTGACCACTTCCATGTCTTATCATTGTTATTTGGATTTAATTGAATGTCACAAAATTAAATCTGCTTGTGTCACAGAATCACCAACTGTAAAGCTGCCGTCACACTTGCACAAAACTGGCTAACATGCGAGCCAGTTTTGCGAGCCGCTAGCCAAACTGACTCACGGTGAGCGAGATTTCGCTTGCGACGCGAAGTGGATAACAATTCTCGCTCACAGCTTGTTGGTGGGATTGGAACTCAAATGAGCCTATGTTAATTTTGTAATCGGTGAGAAAATATTCTGTTATTCATAGAAGGAAACTTAAACTAAATTTGTTAAGTAAGTACAATTTAATTCTTGTGGTTTTTATTCATTTTTACTTTTTTTCTTGTAACCAGAAATAAATATTCGGACACTCGGGTGACCAGGCGCGGAGGCCGTCTGCTTTGTCTCCAAACAAGTAGAAATCAGATTTCGATATGGATCCTGCAGCAAGGAAAACTCTAGTAGACTGCTTTGTGGCTCTGGAGTTGCTAAAGTACGTGAAGCGGTTACAGAAACTGAGGAAAAGGGAGTGGGTACTCCGTGGTGGTTTGTTTACAAATGTCCACGGGGCGCCAAGGCAGACGACACTGTTAGCCGTTTCGGCTCGCAAGAACATACGAGTGTGACGGACACTCGACTCTGCTAGCCGTTTTGCCTCGCCAAAGCTGCTCGCATGTTAGCCACTTTTGGTCCAGTGTGACGGTAGCTTAACGTGTTGTTTCAGATTCAGGCTGAAGTAACTAGTGTACCACTGGTATGGGTGGTAAACTTAGGTCAGAGTGAGCAGCGAATAATCTCATGCAGTTTGTTCCGGTACTTATTCTGGCACATGGCAAAGTTACCGGTAAAAAAAAATGCCAAGGGTAAAAACTGGAAAATGCCACCAGTTAGGACTGAAAGATGCCAAATTTTAGGACCAAAAATGGCAGAGGTTAGAACTAAAAATATGGCAAAGTGTCAGATCAAAAAATGCTTCAATGTCTGGACTGAAAATGCCGAAAGTTAGAACTGAAAGATACCTAGGTTAGAACTGAAAAATGTTAAAGTCAGGACAGAAAGGTGCCAAGGCTAAGTAAAAAAAAAAAGAAAGAAAAAGTTAGGATGCAGAAATACTAAAACTTAAAACTCAGGAAATGCACAAGGGTCGCCCCCCAAAGGCCAGAGATTACAATAATACATTGCAAATGTTAACTTAGACCTCGAGATATGCCAAAGGTTAGGAGTGAGAGATGCCAAGGTTAGCACTGAAATATGCCAACAGAATCCAACAAATAACAAAGGAGTGGACCTTGTCATGTGTTGTCTAGCTTGGGTTGAGTTGAGATTTAATACATTAGTTTTTTCAGCAAACTTTAAAATCCATGGAAACAAAATACGAAATAAATCAAAAAATAGTGAAAATAACGGACCCAATAGTGGCGATCTATTAAAACGATAGATGGACGGTAACACGACTGGTGTATAGAATCAGTAAGGTACCAAACGCTAACTGTCAAGGCCGGGCTGTATTACTGGAGAAATATACTGGTGAAATTCTTGTGCCAACTCCCTAACATTGCCAACCACACGCACTTCATCATAGGACTCCGGATCAGTCCTATATGCTTTGGCAATTTGCTCACAGGTCCAATCCAATCTATTGCTGATGTACATGGCCACATTGAGACTGTGATATATACAAGTACCGTAATGATTACTCTGCAGCTAAATGGAGTTACAAACAAGCCGATCAGGAGGGCAGTAGTTAACCAGATATTGAATAACTTGTAATGGTGGTGGATTACCCTCACTGTCAAAATAGTAAAAGCCATCATATTGATCTCTGTACAGAACCACTGCATGTGTACTCCTCTCACACACATCCAGTATCAGAATAAAGCCACAACACTGATCCAGAACATACTCTTGAAGATCCTCCTCCTCCACCCAGCAGAAGCGTCCCTCAAAACGATGCCAAGTTAACAGCAGAACAACTTCATCTGTGTACAACAGCCTTACCTTATCCAGCTCCGGCACCCAGCTGTTTACACCCCTTACTAATCCCCTGCCAGACATTTTGTACAACAATAAAGTTTTCAGACAATAATTCACTCGATAAACAAGGAACAAGCTATGAAAGCGGAGGGAATCAGGAGAACTCACCAACTGCAATCCTTCTCCGATCACGATTCCACTCCAACTGAAGCCTCGTTTTCTATCAATTGTTTTATATTGGCCAGTCACTACTCTATTCAAAATTTACCGCCCGTCATAATTACATGTTCTTGCGTCGTTAAATTAGTCTTGATTTATTCCATTATATGGGAAGCTAAAGCAAGAAAAACACAGTGAGATTCTGCAGAATAAAACCTACTTGTGTTATCGATATTTTTCTTTAATTCAAATAAATCACAAATTCTTGAGGCAAATTTATTCGTAAGAAATTCCTTAATTAGTATCGCTATTATAATTAATTCCCAATTTTATATAAAATTTTAAATTATCATTTAACCAGTATACGGAATATTCTGAAGTCCTAACTCGATTACTATGATGGAAGTGTGGAATAGTGAAGATTTTTTTTTTTTTTTACTTCGTTAATTTTGAACTTTCGTTAATTTTGAACTGACTAGATTTTGTTATAGTTCTTTTACAATAATCTGGCCCAGACTGTCGACCCTAATTTTAATGTAATTTAGCTGCAAAAACGGACGGTGTCACAGCTCTACAGCCTTTCTATAGCAGTTCTTTAATCACAGTCTAAGGCTGACTTGTTATAGTTCAGCGATGATGACGGGGAGATTGCAATTTTCGGCCAAGTTAAAGTAAGAGGGATATAGTTAGCATGGATTAGTGGACTACTAGTATATACTTACAATGCCTTGAAGTAGTCTAGGCTATCTGAGGAATAGCTGTCTCACAAAGGATTTTAACCCATCCGCAGGATTAACAAGTCTCCATACCAGAACTAATTGTTGTACATATTCCTTTTACCTTTGGTGTTGGAGAGGGACGCCTATCCCTTAAGTTAGCCCTGCCTACCTACTGGCCAGTGGTAATTTACGGCTACTGTACTTATCTTGGCTGATGACTTTGGATTGACTGGCGGTTGTTGTACCACCATAGGGTTAGTATCTCTCTCTCTCTCTCTCTCTCTCTCTCTCTCTCTCTCTCTCTCTCTGTCTGTGTGTGTGTGTGTTTATGCTTCATTTTGGTTCATCCTTCTTTCTCCTCCTTTTTCTTTCTCCTCTTTAATGTTTTTCTTCCTATCTTTTCATCGCATTTTTTTTCTTTAAATTCCTCCTGTCCCCCATTCTTTAGTTTATATATCAGCTTTCGTTTTACTTTGTTCTGTTTTCTTTCATATTTTTCTATTATCTCTTTCTCCTTATCTTTCTTTCACGCAGTTCTTTCTTTCAGTGTTTCTTTCTGCGTTGTAATACAACATCACAAACTACAAGAGAGATGGGAGGCGAATGGAAAGAAAATCATCATCAGTACTAACCTACTTCACCAGCGCTGCCATCACCACCACAAGCATCATCATCATCATCATCATCATCATCATCGCTACGCTCACCATCACTTTTATCACTGGATCCACCATCACTGTCATCATCATCATCATCATCATCATCATCATCACCATCACTTTTATCATCGTACACACCATCACTGGCAGTCATCATCATCATCATCATCATCATCATCATCATCATCATCTATAAATATTTTGGCAATAAATGATAGCATCGCAAGCTGCAAGAAAGACAGAAGGCGAGATGAACCAAGATGGCGCGGCCTGGCACTCTACTGCAGGTGTATTGAGTTCAAACTTTTGCTATTCTTCTCCCTTTTTTCTTTCATTCGTCTGTCTGTCGTTCTTTTCCTCTTTTTGTTTAAAACTTAATGTTCTTTGTCGTCTTCTCCATTATCTCTGTTTTGGTTTCCAATCTTTCTTTTTCTCTCCCTTCCTTCCCCTCTTTTAACCTTCATTTCATTTTCTGTCCTCCTCTTTGCATATTTTATTCTTTCTTGTTTATTGTTTGTCATTTTCTTTGTCCTCCCTTCCATTCTTCACTACACAAGAGAGACAGGAGGCAATATGAAGTTATCATCAAAGCGAACCTACATCATCATAATTACAATAATACCCATCATCATCACCATCATCATTATCACTATCATCATACCATCTTCCAAACAGTTTTAACATCAAAATTAATTATCTTACTAAAGCCATCATCATCATCCCCATCATATCATCTTCCAAACAGTTATCAACATCAAAATGAATTATATTATCTTCACTAATGCCATCACGATCATCATCATCATCCACAGAATTAACATAAAGAATCGACTTGGTAATCTTTACTAATACCAGTATCATCATCATCATCATCATCATCATCACGACAGTCATCATCATCATCATCATTACTGTCGTATCATCTTCCAAAAAGTTATCATTAACATCAAAATGAATTATATTATCTTCACTAATGCGTCATCATCATCATCATTATCATCATCATCATCCACAGAATTAACACAAAAAATCGACTTGGTAGTCTTTACTAATACCAGTATCATCATCATCATCATCATCATCATCAATATCATACCATCTTCCAAACAATTATTAACATCAAAATGAATTATATTATCTTACTAATGCCATCATCATCATCATCATCATCATCATCATCATCATCATCATCCACAGAATTAACATAAAAATCGACTTGGTAATCTTCACTAATACCAATAGCATCATCATCATCATCATTACCATCACTGTCATTATCATTCCAGACAGTTAACATAATATCGACTTAATCATCTTCAGTAATACCATCATCATCATCATCATCATCATCACTATCAACATCATCAGCAGCAGCAGCAGTATTATCATCATCACACTAGAAACAATTCACACACAAAATCAACTTAATCATTCTTTCTCATGCTAATATCATCATCATCATCATCAGTATCATTATCATACTCCAATCAGTTAACAAAAAATTGCCTTAATCTTCTTCACTAATATCCTCCTCCTCCTCATTAGACCTATTAAATGACCTGCAGCAGTTTATCAGGGCACCACAAGGTACAAGAGTGGTAGGAGACAAGATGGAGTAAGGTGTACCGGCCTGAGACTACCACAGGTGTACCCAGTTCAACCCTTTACCGTGCTCAAGACTCTCCTTTCTTCCTTCCCTTGTTTTTCTGTCCTTTTCTTTATTTTCTGCATTTCTCACTTCTTTCCTTCAGTCCCCTCTCTTTTTCTTTTTCCCTCTCTTTTTATCGTGTCTCGTGTCTTTATTAGAACATCAGAAGTTATAAAAGAGGCAGGAGTGCAACGAAGTCAGGTGCAGTGGCCTGGGAATCTACTACACCTGTACTGAGTTAACACCTTTACTATTTATAACGCATTTTATTTCCTTACCCTTTCCTGGCCTTTATTTCACGTTTTGCTTCATTCTTGTCATCCTTTTTCCTTTCTCATTCTGTTTTTACTTTTTATCCTTTTTGTTTGTTTTCTTCCGTTATCCTTTTCATTTTCTGTTATTTTTTCCTTTCATTATATTTTTCCCTCTTCATCGTCTTTCTCTTCTTTCTTCATTATATAACATCAGTAAAGCAACAGGTGAAGTAGGAGCCAAGGTGAAGTAAGGTGCAGGGCTCTGGAACTCTAATAAAGGTGTCTTCAGTGCCACCATCACTACTGCTGCAATCCTCGTACGTTTTCTTTCTCATTCTCTTCCTTGCTCTTCCGTTTTTCATCTCTTTGTTTGCTGTTCTTTCGTTTTCTCCTCAGTTCTTTATTATCCTTTCTTTGTTATTTTTATTTCATTTCTTTTTATCTTTTCATTTATTTTTCTTTCTGTCTTCCATTCTTCGGCATTTCCTTTATTAATTTACTCTTTTTCCATTTTCTAGTTTTCTTTATAATGTTCATTGTTTCTCATTCTTTCTATCTATCCATCTAATGTATCTGTGTCGATCTATCTTTCGTTATCACCACTAGCACCACCATAGTTACATGATATCTAGGCAACAACAATATTATCACCACAAGCAACAATGCAGGAGGCGAGATGCAGTAAGGTGGAGCGGCCTGGCACTCTACTACACGTGTACACAGTTCACACCTTCACCCTTCCTGCCACACCTGTCCTGTTCTTGCTGTTTTTCTCCCATTTCTGTTTACACGAGTGTTTTTTTTTCTTGGTCGTCTTCTTTCTTGCTCATTTTCGTGGCATTGGCATGTTGTCCAAGTAACGTTGCTTCTCAGGATGCCATGACTCACTCTGTACTGAATACAATCGTTTGG
>JAGKTI010037906.1:0-10812 GCA_018397915.1 Birgus latro | reverse complement strand
AGCCTGGATGGTTCATCAACACCCCTAATTCTTGTGTTTTCTTTGATCAACTGGGTTAACATGTTTTCCATCATCAATTCCATTAATTTATTTCCCCATGTTCTTCATTGTGTGTGTGTGTGTGTGTGTGTGTGTGTGTGTGTGTGTGTGTGTGTGTGTCTGGGCATAGGCTTCACAGCCTGCTGTCAAGGCCCAGCAGTCCTACATACCATACACCTCTACATGTCACCACTTTGGCACTAACACCCACCGTCCATATTGAATACATGCTAGGGTTGTCTCATACAGGACTGGTGTAGTGGTATTAGCGGGGGTATTTTTACGACATGTCGGCGGGTCTTCTGGTATATCAGTAAAGCCTAATTTAATGAAATTCAAATCCTTAAACTGGTCCCTGTGCCAGCAGGGATTTGAACCTGCGTCATGTAGGACCGCAAGCCACCTCTCTACCGACTGCGCCACCGCCCTCTCATGTGACTTCAGAGATGGACTCCAGTGGGAGATGTTGTATGCTGATGATTTGGTGTTGATTGGAGAGAATGAAAAGGAGGTGGAGGAAAGATTCAGGAAGTGGAGAGATGGTGCGGGGCACAAGGGTAAATGTAGATGAAACAAAAGTGATGATATCTAGGGTTGGTGGGGGTACGGTCAAAGAAGAGGGAGAGTGGCCAAGTGCAATTTGCCACAAAGGTGTGGGAAGTAATTCCATCTTGTGCAGTGTTTGTGATAAATGGGTGCTAAAGAGATGTAGTGGTATTAAAGGTAGACTGCGAGATAATGCTGATTTTATGTGTGCGGCGTGTTGGGGAGAGCAAGTGGAGATTGTTAGGCGTGAAAAGACTGAACTTGCTGTGAGTCTCTTGAATGTGTGGAGGAGTTTTGTTATTTGGGAGACATGTTATGTGCTGGAGATGGGGCTGGAGCTAGCTCGGTTGCTAGGGTGAGAAGTGGTTGGAAGAAATTCAGGGAGCTGTTGCCTCTCCTGACATTGAGAGGACTCTCCCTAAGTGCAAATGGGTCTTTGTATGCAGCATGTGTTAGGAGTGTGATGCTGTATGGTAGTGAGACCTGGGCAGTTAAGGAAGAGGATATTTGCAGGCTTAAACGAACAGAGGTGACAATGATTAGGTGGATGTGCAATGTGTCCCTACGTGCGAGGCCTGGGGGGGCTGGGTTTGCGATCGAAGATTTGAGAGGTAGGATGGGACTGGAGTGTATTGGTGTTGTGATGAGGAGAAGTAGGCTGAGGTGGTTTGGGCATGTGGAGAGGATGGGGGATGATAATTGGGTGCAGAAGGTGAGAAGTGTTAATAATGGGAGAGGGGTTGTAAGGGGAAGACCAAGAAAGACATGGGACAAGGTCATTAAGTGTGACCTCAAGGTTAAGGGACTGAACAGGGAGGCTGCCATAGACTGAGCAGCACGGACAGCCGCCATTAGGTGACCAAGGCCGATGCATGCAAGCATGTTGGAGCCTTCAAAAACGAAAATGAAAATGATATATATATATATATATATTTAATGTGAGGAAGAAGGAACCAAACGCTGAGCCCACAAACAGTTCCTTCCAAGAAAAAAACAAAAACAATACAAAAGAGAGCCAAATTCAAGATCCATTCATTTCAAGATGCCTGGACACACAGCATTTGAAAGACTGGAGATCACAGGAAGTAGGAAATACAGACAGAGGGAGACAATTCCAGAGCTGACCTGTTGCATAAATGAAGGACTGGGAGTAACGGTTAATTCTTGCGTTAGAGTGTTGGACAGAAAAGCGATGAGAATCTGTTTGACGGGTGCTACGCACTCATCGTAGAAGTGGAGGGATGCAAGCAGACAATTCAGAGGAGCAGTGGCCATTCATGTAGCAAGAGAAAAGAGATAACGAGGCAACAGTGTGGTGAAGAGACAGAGGTGGAAGGGAGCCAGGAAGAGAAGGAGAGTTGATGAGATGAAAAGTCCACCCTAATGATAAGAGCTGTATGTGGGGAGCCTCCCCACACATGAGAGTTGTACTCTAAACAGGGGCGAATAAAACCCGAGTATAAAGTCAACAACTGTGCAGGGGTAAAGAAGGCATGGAGTCAGCTCAGCTCACCTAATCTCTTGGAAGCAGTGTTTACAAGAGATGCAATATGATCTTTCCAAGATAAGTCCCGAGTGAATGAAATCCCAAGCACATTCAAGGATGATGCAGGATTGAGCTGGATATTATTAAACATTAGTGGGTACTCCTGTGGAAGATTTTGATGGGTTGATAGGTGGGGGCGCGAGTGGTGGAGAGGGGGATGGCGATGGTGGTGGGTGGTGGTGGATGGAGTGTCTCAGGTCTGTTGTGTGCTGATGATGCAGTACTACTTGCAAATACCGGACAAGAACATGGTAGACTAGTGCAGAGTTTTGCTGATGTCTGTGACTATCGTGCCCTGAGAGGAAATGTAGAAAAGAGTAAAGTAATGGTTACTGAGAGAGAAGGTGACTCCCAGTGCGATGTCACAGTGAATGGAGAGAGACTGGAATTGGTGAGAGAGTTCAAATACCTGGGTACAGTGATAGAAAAGAGAGGAAAATGTGCAAAAGAAGTTGAAACTAGAGTGACACAAGGAAGAAAAGTAGCTGGTGCAATGAAGGCCTTGATAAGAAACGGAGGCTTAAGTGTTGCAGCTGCAAGAGAATTACGTGAAAGAGTGTTAGTGCCAACTTTAACATATGGATGTGAGACTATGGTGTAGAATGAAAATGAAAAGTCAAGAGTAAGAGCAGTGGAGATGGGACTGCTGAGAAATGTTTGTGGAGTACAGAGGGTGGATAGGATACGAAATAATGTGATTCGTGAATGATGTGGAGTGAGGAAGTCGGTGGACACCAGAATTGAAGAGACTGTACTGCGATGGTATGGTCATGTGGAGAGAATGGATAACAATAGAGTGGTGAATAGAGTATATCTGAGCGAATTTGAAGGAGGGAGGAGGCGAGGTAGGCCAAGGAGAAGGCGGAGAGATATGGTGGATGAGTGTGTGAAGAGAGGTTTGGAAGTCGGTGAGGCTAGGGAACTGACAAGAGTTCGAGCTGGCTGGATAAGTGTTGTGAGAAGAAGTGCATGATCAGGGATTCTGGCACCCCTTTTTAACGTGGCAGCGTCCAGACTGACTCTATCGGATACGTTTGTGTGAAGCTACAAAACGTGGTGAATGTTTTTGGCGTATCCGATACAGCCAGGATTCTGAGGGCTTGAATGATGAGTGAATGAAAGCATGGCCCATTGAAATGGGCAAATTTGGGGTTGTCTGGACTTTGCTACTCCTCACCCTGCCCTAGGGTGGGAAAGGAGGTCCGGATGATGATGATAGGTGTAACAACTAAGTCTTTGATGCATTAAAAACAACAAGATTATTTTTACCTCAGTCAGAGATACGGGCCAAGTCAGACATTAGGTGTGCCATAGCCTCATCCCTTGTTTGTTGAAGTATCTGCTGAGATGGACATTGTGGAAACCGAATGGAAAGGTGAAGGGTGGAATCATCAGCGTATGAGTGGATAGGGTTAGATGTACAGCTTAGAAGATCACTGATGAATAAAATAAAGGAGGCTGGTGATAGGACAGAGCCCTGAGGAACACCACTACTGATAGATCTAGGAGAAGAATGATGGCCATCTACAACAGCAGCTACTGAACGACCAGAAAGGAAGCTATAGATGAATGCACAGATAAAAGGACAGAAACCATAAGAGGGCAGTTTGGAAATTAAAGATTTATGCCATACTCGACTGAAAGCCTTTGAGATGTCAAGAGCAATGGCAAAGCTTTCGCCAAAGTCCCAAAAGGAGGATGACCAGGAGTCTGAAAAGTAGGTGAGAAGATCGCCAGTGGAGCGTCCCTGACGGAACCCATACTGATGATCAGAAAGAAGGTTGTGATAGGAAAGATGCTTTAAAATTTTTCTGTTGAGAACAGACTCAAAAACTTTTGAGACACAGGACGTTAAAGCAATTGGACGATCGTTAGAGGGTTGGGAATGGTTACCCTTCTTTGGGACTGACTGAATGAGAGCAAACTTCCAGAAAGAAGGAGAGGTGCAAGTTGAAGACAAGGTGAAAGGCAAAAGAGTTTACCGAGGCAGGGTGTAAACACAGAAGCACAGTTCTTGAGGACAACAGGAGGGACTCCATCATACCCATATGCCTTGTTAGTATTGAGGTCAGTGATGGCAGAAAATACATCACCTATAGAAATTTTAATGTCAGCCATGAGGAAGCCAGAGGGGGGAATATTTATATTATCACTATAGAACTATATGTCATAGGCATAGTCTTGTTTGTAACAAACAGCCCTGTAAGGACCAACTGGTCCATTGCTGTTTGCTTTCCTTTGTAATCCTATCAGACAAAGTTAATATGATGACTGTCAAGTTAAACAAAGGATGCCAAAACCGCATTGTGTACTTCTTAAAAAAATTCGTCCAACCATACCTCTCTTTCTCACACACTCATCTACCATATAGTCACCTTCTTCTTGGTCTACCATACCTCCTCCCACCTTCAAACTCATTTGCATATATCCTTTCCACCATACTTTCCATACCCATTCTCTTCATAAGACCATTCCAGAAAGGCATGCTCTTTTAAACTCTGTTGTCCATGGACTTCCTTACTTCACATCTTTCATGAATCTAATTATTTCTCATCCTATTCACTTTCTGCATTTCACTCAATACAAGTTTCTCCTAAGCTGAACAAAATCATTAGGCAGTAGCAAAAATAACATTAAAAATGTACCACAGAGTTGAAGGGATTAAAACAACACAACTGACCTAACAACATTCCTAATGAGTCTGACCTGTGAACTGACATCATCAGCATGCAAGTACAATATAATATCATCTGGGAATAACAAGAAAATTCATTCACTCATTCATCAACTAATCCAGTGTTGCTCCATACCCAGGGCTAGGCAAGTTGGTCTTGATATTCAAGATGAGAGTGACCAGCCTCACTAATCCTGAGTGGCATTATATGGGCAATAAACCCCAACCCCTCCTTGGATATAAACTTGCACTGGCTCAATCCAATTGGAGTGCCTTAATTGCTCACTAAACCACCAGGTGCCATAATTTGGTTATATGGTTACCACCCACAGAAGTAAATGGTTTCCTGGCATACAAGAAACCATTTGGCTTGTCACTCAGTGTAGAGTCACCCAAAGACAGAAGGAAGAAGATAGAATGAAGGAAAGAATGACAGAAGAGGAAGGATGGAAAGAAGGAAGAGAGGAGAGGGCAAGCACCCAAGAGCAGAGAGTGAGTGAATGGTAAGCACCCCCACCAACCACTAATAACGAGAAAAACTTTAAAAATAGATAATCTGACTGAAGAGATCAATATAACAAAACAAATTTACCATATTCTCAATAAGCCTCACCTGTGAAGTGACATCGGTGGAGAAGCCCAAGACTTTAGAGTAGAAGACCATCTCAGCTTCTAATGCTGACCTCAAGTTTTCTGGTTTAACAAATCCATGGTATTCGCCTGTAATTGAGGAAGATGGTCAACTGTAGGGGGAGTTGGTGGTGATCAAGAATTAAAGCAACCATCTGGTGCCTTAAAAGAGTACAAGTTGAATCACAGGGTGTGGCAGGGAAATCTGATTACTTGCTTAAGAGGGACAGCTTCATGTTGTGAAATATATACAATTGGGTGGCACCACAGCCCAATTACATGAACACATCTCACTTACTCCCTGTCTCCAAAAGGAGGATGGTGAACTGCAGGGCAAACGCAGCTTCAGCATGCAGTTCAATGGGTTCACATCCCGATAAGCCTGGTGCATTAACAACAAAAAACTACAATCTACAAGACTCACTGATGTCATGAAAACATCTCCATAATATCACTGTATCACTCCTAAATGAGACAGTCCTAGGATTTATTCAATATAAACAGTGAGTGCTAGTGCTGAAGTTGTGACATGTGAAGGTGTACTATATGCAAAGCAAATGAGCTGTCATGTACAGTATAGGAGTATGCCTAATGTCAGACACATATAAAGGTATTATCAAAAAAAAATAATATTTCCTTCTTAGACTCCTGACTAATCCGGTTGAACTGCAGGTGCACTGTTGCCATGACAGGCATATTAAAAACTGTAGAAAGGGGGGTTTCCAGGAAGTACACATCTTTAGTCCTGAAGATTGAGAAAATTAGGTGAAGACAGTAAACAAGCACCTCAGCTCTAAAAATGAATCAACAGGCCCCCTCAAGAAGCTGCCAAATACTTGAACTGGTCTGTAAAAAAATAATAGTAATAATAAAAAATGTGGTAGGTGGGGGCGCTCACCATCCACTCACTCGATGTAGTGCTGCTCTCGGGTGTCTGCCCTTTCCTCTCCTCCATCCTTCTTTCCTTCAATCCTCTTTTGTCTTTCTTTCCTTCATTCTTTCCTTGTCCATCTGCCTACAGGTGACATTACACTCCCTCTTCTGTCTTTCTTTCCTTCAGTCTTTCCTCGTGCTTCTGCCTGTGGGTGACTACATTGAGTGACAAGCCAGATGGTTTCCTGTACACCAGGAAACCATTTACTACACTGGGTGGTAACCATATAACCAAATTTTGGCACCTGATGGTTTAGTGGGTAATTACGGCACTCCAATCAGATTGAGCCGGTGAAGGTTTAAATCCAAGAGATGGTTGGGGTTTATTGCTCACGTAATGCCACTCAAAGATGTGTGAGGCTGGTCACTCTCGTCTTAAATGTCAGGACCAACTTGCCTAGACCGACTCCTACGCTCCTCTGAGGGGAGACATAGGATTGGATGATGGATGGATGGATACAGTATACTGCATTTCATCTATCAACTAATCCTTCTTTTACCCAATCAAGGGTATAAGGGGCTGTGGCTAGACTACTGGTACTTCATTCATGGTACTCAGTTCCAATATTTAAGGCAAAGATAACCAGTTGCTATCCCCTGAGTGGCCTTATGGAGGCAATGAACCCTAGCCACCCTTCATGTGTAATCCCTTATGGGCTACATCCAGTCAGACTGCTTCAGCTCACTGGACTACACAACTCACTGAATATTATATCACATCTGACATGAGGGGAGAGATTTCTGAGTAATGAATAAAACAACGGAACTGCCTTTGTATGATTATTTGCCAGAGAAATGAAAGACATGAACTAAGCTGGCCAACCCAGATGCCTGTCTTGTCTACAGTAATTTTTCTTTCAGCTGGGAGAAACCTCAAAAATCTTCTGGAAAAGTAGGAGATGAATATGTTTACAGTAAGTGCGTCTGGATGGCCAAAAAAGTGAGTTTTAATACAGTAAGACCTCACTATAACGGACTAATTGGGGCCCAAGCCAGTCCGAAATATGCAAAATTCCGATAAAAGCGACATCCGGACTTACCCCTGCTAATCCGGACTTTTTCCGATATATCAGACATTAGTCCGGATTGCATCAGTGGTTTTCACCACCATTGCAGTATTGTACTATGTTATACCTTCACTACATTAATCAAATGGTATAATAATACTGTACTGTGCACTGAAAAACATGTCTTTTACTTGTCTTATTGTGGTGAACATAGCTGAAGTTGTCAGGCAGTCCGGACTGCTTTCTGGCTTTATCGGACTTTTTCCGATATATAGGAGTTTAGTCCGGTAGCTCCTCAAGTCCGATAAAAGCGAATTCCGGTCTACTGAAGTCCGTTATATCGAGGTTTTACTGTCAATAATTATTTTGTCTAGATTGCTCCTATGTTTATTCACAGCCTTCCTTACAGGGTGAAAATATTTGGAATGTGTTTGTAAGAGGAATGATTTGTAAAGAAATAATACACAGAATCTGTATTCCCTTCCCCATTCGGGTGGTAGGGACACTGATTGTCAAGATTTCCGACAGCTGGGGGGGGGGGACTGTACTTGAAGCAAGGGTGTGCAGGGAGGTCAATGCAGGTTTAGTCTACCTGTCAATGAGGTAGGAAAACATCTTTCCCATCCTCTCTCATTTGGTTCCATGTGCTTTTAAATGTACAGTATATATGACACCATCACCCAACATATATTAAGTAATAATTTGTTTTTCATTGCTTTTCTGTTTTGCAATGAGCCCACCATAAATTAAAGAAAGTGTTTATTAAAGTTCCACTGCTATCTATAAAGCTCAACGGCCCGTTTCTCCTAAATAAAAGTCCAAATTGTAGGAAGAAAACTGTTGTGATATAGAAGACCTTAACTTATACCAATGACTGCCTTTTTCACCCACCTTAAATTGATGGTTTATATCTTTTGCAGGTTGTTTCCCTCTGCTCAATGGCAGACTAAGGCAATATCAGGCTTTACATCCTTTCCATAATACTATTTCATGATCAGTATATTATTCTAGTGTCAATCTTGAGACAGTTTGGTATTCAAGATGGAGAGATTTCAAGTTTTGAAAATATTAAAGTGGGCAGGGTTCAGGGAGTTATATAATTTTATCAAGTGAAATACCCAATTTTACAAGCCTCATTCACTGTACAAATAGTAATAACACTAATGTAGTATTAACCCGTACTGTGCTGGGGAAAAAAAAAAAAAAATAAAAAATAAATTAAATTAAATTAAATACCCTTCTATGCTGGCCAATTTTGGATTTTTTTTCCTACCTAAATGGGCTTAATACATTATTATAAGATCCCTGGCACAAATAAAAGTAATCACCAAAGCCAAAAAGTTGGTTGAATCAAGCCTGGTTGGTGCCAATCGACCTCTGAAATCTTCAAGGTTACTGAGAGAGTAGAGCGGCTGGGAGCACGTGAAGACTGTCAGCCACCTCCTGCGCTCCTAAATCAATGTTCTAAGCATAGCAGAGAAATGTCTGAAGATAGCGAGATATGTTATTACCTTCCATTTTACTTTGATTTTTTTTTTTTTTTTAATGCAAGGAAGAAGGAACCAAAGGCCAGGGCCCACATACTGTTCCTTCCAAGAAAAAGTAAAAACAATACCAAAGAGAGCCAAATTCAAGATCCATTCATTTCGAGATGCCTGGACACACTGCGTTTCAAAGACTGGAGATCAAAGGAAGTAGGGAATACAGACAGAGGGAGACAGTTCCAGAGTTGACCAGTTGCATAAACGAAGGACTGGGAGTAACGGTTAACTCTTGCATTAGAGAGTTGGACAAAAAAGGGATGAGAGTTTGTTACTAGACGGGTACTACGTGCCCGTCGTAGAGGTGAAGGGATGCAAGCAGACAGTTCAGAGGAACAGTGACCATTGAAGTAGCGATAGAAGAGAGATAAAGAAGCAACAGTGCGGCGAAGAGACAAAGGTTGAAGGGAATCAGTAAGAGGAAGAGAGTTAATGAGATGAAAAGCTTTTGACTCCACCCAATTGAGAAGAGCTGCATGTGGGGAGCCTCCCTATACGAGAGTTGTACTCCATACACGGGCGAATAAAACCCATGTACAAGGTCAACAACTGTGCAGGGGTAAAGAAAGTTCAGAGTCGGCTTAGCACACCTAATCTCTTGGAAGCAGATTTCACAAGAGATGTAATATGTTCTTTCCAAGACACATCCTGAGAGAATGAAACCCCAAGCATGTTCAAGGATGATGCAGGACTGAGCTGGACATTATTAAACATTAGTGGGTAATCCTGAGGAAGATTTTGTCAGGTTGATAAGTGTAAGAACTGAGTTTTTGATGCATTAAAAATAACACGATAATTTTTACCCCAATCAGAGATACGAGCCAAGTCAGACATTAGGTGTGCCATAGCCTCATCCCTTGTTTGCTGAAGTAACAAGCAATGACTTATCAATGCTGCAGGACATAGATCTATGTAGCTGGCATTGTAGTGGGGGACATATATCTGCATCTCTAGTGCGGTATGGTTAAGCTAGGTCATCATCTTTTATACACTGAATGACATATTGTACTTAGTTTCATATTTTACCTTCATAAAGGTCAAAAGCTGCCGGCAGACCTTTGTTTTTAACAACCTCATATATCTCCTTGGCTTGACTGGGCAATACAATCTGAAATACATATTCATTAGTGTTTGAAGAAAAAATCACAAATATGTGTGATATATACTGTAAAATAATGTGTAACTCACTAGGATCATGAAAGGTAGAATACTGTACCGAGCATTTGTTTACTGTTTCAAGACATTTTCAGAGTAAGGCATGTGTGAGGAGGTGAGAAAGTTTATACAGCAGAACATCAACTGAACATATCTTGATTTAAGATTATTGATTCAAAACATGGCCCTCCAGTAAGGATACATTATAAGTTTTAAGCAAATTGTTTCTACAGTATTTAGCATTTCAAACTTGGCACATCATTTTCCCGCCAAACGCTACAGAGTTTTGTGCAACTCTCATCCCAACAACAAAAGAAAAGCACATCATTCTCCTGTCCATCATTGTCATCTGGTCAGACTGAGGATTCATGAAAGTGTTTCTTACTTATAAAGACATTTAATTTTGAGCATACAATATGACATGCAAATATTCATTATTTGAAAAACAAACATCTAATTTCAGACATATGTTTTAATTACATGGTGGAAGTTCAACATAATTAACATTTTGCACTGTCATCTGCTGATAAAGCAGCAACAGGAGACATCAGTACTCACTGAGTTGGGTTCAGATGACAACTTACCGTATATACCTACAAGTAGGTGACAGCATAAAGTAACATACAATTTGGCTGAAAGAACAAAAAATACATAGTGAGTGGTAACAATGGGGTGAGAGATGAGAAGCATGTGATGAACAATGTGTATGTGTGGGGGGGGATGCATCTGTGTGTGTGTGTG
>JAGKTI010037904.1:0-10812 GCA_018397915.1 Birgus latro | reverse complement strand
CAGACATGTTATTGGTACACAGTAATGTCAACTACCGCACCAGGTTGAAATCCTTAACAAATATGCATTTTTTTCCAGGCTAGTTTCAGAGTCTCCCCGGTGGCTGATCAGCAAGGGTCGACTACACGAGGCAGTTGATGTGCTCACCAAGGCTGCCAAGATGAACGGCCGGCCTCTGCCCTCACACCACCACCTCCTGGCCAGAGTCACCGCCATGCACAACAAGGCAGGTTACAGTAAATTTCTCCTTTGATTATACGAAGAGGACTTGTATGACTCGATTCTTCTCTTTTCCTACCTTTTCATTTTCTGCTTTGTATCTGCCTCCATAACATTTCCTCCTGGCCAGAATTACAGCAAGATACGCAATGCTTTTATAACAAATCCCTCTTGTGATATATTAGTGGCCTGATTCTGAGATCCACTTCTTAACCATTTAATGTAAATTATTTTGTTTATATAAAAAAAAAAACTGCCTCCTCCAGTTGTTCACGTCAGTTTCAATAATTAATTTACAGTTTGCTTTCAGTTTCATTTCTCTGTTGTCTGTACTGTAATGAGAACTCCATCTAGCAGATATCTACTCGTAGAGGCTGATGGTTCCATTTTCATAATACTTAAACTTTACTCAGCCATTCATAATCCATGTCAGACGCTCTTTGCATCGCCTAGATATAGTCATCGCAATGAAGTGATGAAGTAAATGAATTTAATGTTAAGTATACAGTGTTTTGTGATAGTTCCATATCAGTGTTTGCCTTTTGAGTGGGAAGGAAAACATATTATTACTTATAACTCCCTTCCTTAATCCAGTGTACAGTACAGTAAAGTCACACCATACGTTACCTTCATTGACAGTATTTTGCCAGTAAATCCACTGTAAAATCATGAAAAACTACCATTAAAATTGCAATGTTACATAAATAGTTTATCTGCCAGTTTCTTCCATATTACAGTATCAGTTGTATGGAAAAAGTTGCTATAATTTCAAACACATCCCTAACCTATAGCGATACCTGCCTGAGTGCTCTATTACATAGCACTTCATCTAGAGTGACCCCAACAAACAGATTTACCAGGCAGTCTTACTAGTCATTAATGACGAAGACACCACTCTCCTTTAAGTTCTGCATTGCATCTTGGTTCGTTAGTGTCTTGTACGATGATAAATTAAACTGGTCAAAGCAAAAATAAATAAATGCAGTCACAATCCCAAGTTTGATGCCAATTCTCTGCTGTTTATTAAAAGGAATTTAATACCCTAAATATTATTTTATGTGACACAATAAGCACACGTGAAGGAAGGATACTCTGCGACGTTTGAGGAGTAATTATACGAGTTAAAATGGAGGGCACAGCACAATGGGCCTGGTAAGGGAGTGTTGGCGAACTGTTGATTGTGATGGTACCATGCAGGCTTTATCACACGCCCGATACAAATAAAGACCAATGTGAAATGGATGATTGTTGCGATGCATAAGTGTTCCACGGCACACCAGTGTTCCCCAGCACATCATTATTCCACGCCACACCGTGTTCAACCTCACGCTAGTGTTCTGATGTACGCCATCGTTCTGCAGCACATTTCTTCACTGCATTTTCCTTTTTTTTTCTTATTCATTATTATGAGTATAGATATATTTACTCGTATTTCTTACCAAGAGGCATCGTAACGCTTAACTCTAGATAGGAAGACGTCCCTTCTGACCTCGGGATAGGAAGACCTGTGCCGTTTGGATACACTGAAGGAAAATAAAATAAGAAAATATACAAAGATGTTTTATTCAAAACTAATGAAGCTGAAATACAAATTTAACTCATGTGGAGACCAGATGACTAGGAATGAATAAAACTGAGCTAAAATATATACATTTATGAGTTACTTGAAAACAAACAGTGAAGGAAAAAAGTAGTACTAACTCATTCTCTTCCAGAGATGCACATACATGTAATTGAGCAAAATAACTACCTAAATCTATAAATCTAATACCTAAATATCACACAGTCGGCCTGCCAACCCTGGGTTCCACAGAAAACTGGGTGCCTGGCATAAACGGAAACAAGTAATAAATACATTCACCGCTACCCTCAAAGCACTCAGTCAATGTGTCAGGGTCCTGCTGTGGGTCCTTGTGTGGTGTAATGACGGCCGTCACACCACCACTAGGGTCACTGGTACACTCAATCAGTGTCACATCACCCACACCAACTAACATCACGGGTTTCTGTGTCACTCTGGGGTTCCAGTGTGGTGTCAAAAATCCTGTTGAACTCCTCCAACTTCCGATACTCTGCCAGCTCTTCGTCTGACAGGTATCTTGTTAGTTTGTGGCCCATGACTACACACCTGTAAATAACAATTCCCACTTACCTATTATCCCGGCCACTATTGACCTCTCAAACCAACCCATTACGGAGTCACTTTTACGCTAGGTCAATTTCCCATCTTCCAAAACAACAATTAAGGGTTTTTGTGTCACTCAGGGGTTCTAACATGATGTCAACATCCTCTTGAAATACTCTATCTTCAGAATATTCTGCCAGTTCTATGTGGGACAGCAACCTAGCTCGTTTTGGCTCCATTACCTACACAAATACACCAAAATCCCCCCAAAACATATATACTACTTTATACTGCTTATTGTGGGGCATATTACACTCATGTACATGGTCATTTTGTGCCTAAAACACTCAAAATGTGCATTCAGGACTTCGACCTTGACCAGAATGGCCCTTCTCTCTCTTTTTCTTTTTTGTTACAAAAATTATATGCTATAGGAAGACATGTGCCAATTAGATACACAGGTACTCACCAGAGAGTCGACAACGGTGGTAACTTGAGCCTGCGGGCAGAAACAGCAAAGGCTGGCTCAGGACTGCTTGGTGTAAAGAAAAAAGTTGCCCATTACCCATTATTCTGGACACCATTAACGGCGAAACTTAAACGCACCCTGGCCGTGTATCCATATGGCACAGGTCTTCCTATCCAGGGTTAACATATTATTTATCTACTTTTCTGTCGGTTTTATCACTGATATGTAACCAAAATGTGGGTGACTTGAATGACTGAGACTGAGATGTATGGCAGTGTAATGTAAACAGTATTTCATGGCGTCTTGCTTCCCGGTTCATATTCTGGACTTACCCATCCCACTTTTGAGTAAACAATACTAGACCATGGGTAATTATAACGATACTGAGAATTATTTTATTGTTAATGGCTCTTATATTTTTGTGCTTTCATAACATTTGTGTTTAATTCAGTGGAAAATGGGGCTGTGGTGATGATGATTATGATATTGTTTAGGTTTGACAACTGATTGCAATGCAGAAATGTCGTCCGGATGAAAGGCGAGTCTGTGGTGGCGGAAAGTGTGGACGTGTATTGATGATGGTGCACGAAGGCCTGTCTAGTGTGCTGAGTCTGGTGGCTACCCCAAGGCGAGGTGCTGTGGCCTTCACTGTTTTCTTCATGTGGTTTGTCTGTGGTGCTAATTATTATGGCGTCGCATTCAGTTCCCCCAATCTCAAGTAAGTGTTATAAGCTTCATCCAGTTGGTTATCTTCACTTGATACACTACGCTCATCTAGCGCTAACTGAGGAGTCTGATTACGCGGCAAACCTGATAAGCTCTGATCTTATATGGCCCAAACGTAGTAGAGTAGTTGAGGGGCAGGCAAGAATAAGGTATTTCAAATCTGAGAACAGTTATTGAAAGGCCGACATTACATGGGTAGGCATAAGATCAAGATCACATGACAAGGTCAGGTTGAAAAGTTTCTGGCTGATTTGGACCAAATGAGGTGGAAGATTTGAAATTCAGTTATGACAGATGTAATTCAGTTCTGAGAATAGTCAGTGGAAGGCATATTCCCCTGCTGGGTAAAGTTAAATACTCGACTCGACCAGTTGAATGGCACAGGGGGTGCAGTGCATGAATGCTTCTTGTTTATTTTAGTCTCACTATCTGTCCAGAATAATACTGATCTTTGTTGAGACATCTTGAAGTGAAGGAGTAAATGAAAGATAATTTTTTTCCTTATACAAGGAAGAAGGAACCAAAGGCCAAGAGGATGCAAGATTGTTCCCTCCAAGGAAAAAATAAAAAAATAAAAAACAAGTGAGCAAAGACCCAAATTCAAAATTCATTCATTTTGAGATGCCTGGACACACTGCATTTGAAATACTGGAGATCATAGTCAGTAGGAAATACAGATAGAGGAAGACAGTTCCAGAGTTGACCTGTTGCATACATAAAGGACTGGGAGTAACGGTTAACACTTGCATTAGAGAGTTGGACAGAAAAGGGATGAGAGTCTGTTGCTAGACGGGTGCTACACGCTCGCTGTAGTGGTGGAGGGATGATAGCAGACAGTTCAGAGGAGCAGTGGCAGATGAAGTAGCGAGAGAAAAGAGATAAAGATGCACCAGTGCCGTGATAAGACAGAGGTTGGAGGGAGCCAGTAAGGGGAGGAGAGTAAATGAGATGAAAAGCCTTTCGTCCGTAGTCTTGAAACTGAGGGCAGAGACTACCCTTTCCGCACCCCACTCGAAGTGGAAGCGCATACCTTCAACGTAAGTGGTTATCTTGAAAGCGTGAGAGCGCACCTCTTCGTGTGGGTAAGTGCGGCAAACAGTGGGTAACACTGATTAATTTTAAAATGAAAAAAAATGCATATGACATTGACATACGAGTACAATGTATAATCTCTTAAAGTTAGCAATTCTTACCTTTTTATTATTAAAGACTGGCATTAGTTCTTGAATACTAAGAGTATGCATTTAGAGAACCTGTACCGCATGAAAAATTTGGTGTCAGACGTAGCTTCAAAGCGGTTCATGCGGTCAGTAATAACCCTACAAATACGCCTTGGCTGATCATGCCAATTTTGACTTCATTTCTGCCCCAAATGCTTGTTTTTGCTCTTTTTCTCATCCAAATCTCCGAAATCCCACCAGTCCCGCAAGAAACTTGAAAGGGGGGGTTGAATTGAAAACCAATCACAAGCATCGAAAATACAGGTCATATTAGCTCAGATCACACCAAAATACACCAGAAAAATATATTGCCAAGCCCAAACAAAATAGTGTGGACTTGTAAATGCTTACCAAACGCAAACATGAGACTTCGTATTTCAAACTAACTACCTGTGCACGACTCGTCTGTTAAGATTGTGATTCCTGGTGTAAGTGATAGTTGTGGTTAACTCTCTTATGGCTGGGACTACTTCAGCATTCTATCCCCATTAACGACTGATGATTTTTTTTTCTTTTTATGTGAGAGCGAATCACTGAAGCCTGAGTGTAAATAAGAGATCTAACTGTGCCATACTTCATCCCCTCCCCTCCCACATTCCATTGTGCCAGCTTATGATAATTCTGTAGGAATCATTTCATGAACCAGACAAACAAATTATAAATGTATCTTGTACCATTTCTTAGAAGAAATAGTAAAAAATAAAATGGATGTGGATACAGTATCTCATCTGTTTTCGTCTCCTAAATTAACCATCTCCAAAGAAGCAGTAGTCTTTTAAAATGATAAATATATTAAACGTTTTTTTTTTCTTTACACAATGTTTTTGTCATTAAATTAAAATTTCCATCACACACACAATAGGGTTCTTCAAATTCTACATAGTTGTCATTGCACAAGACTGCTATAATAGGACGAAGGGGCATGCAGAGGGGTGTTATGGAATCCCTGTGGATATCAGTACTACCCTGTGGTACTCCTCTCCCATTCACCGGGGAATGTTCTCCCTTTCGTGCGTTAAGATTACCAGAAGATAAGGATAGGGCAAGGTGAACACCTGCCCACATTTTAAGACTACGGCCGTTTGACTCCATCTTGTTGAGAAGAGCTGTATGTCAGGATTTTTCCCACACATGAGAGTTGTACTTTACAGAGGAACGAATAAAACCTCTGTATAAAGTCAACAACTGTGCAAGGGTAAAGGAGGTATAGTGTCAGCTTAGTACACCTAATTTCTTGGAAGCAGATTTTATGAGAGGTAATATGACTTTTCCAAGATAAATCCTTAAAGAATAAAAGTACAAGTATTTTTTAAGATGTTGCAGGATTGAGATTGGCCATTATTTAAAATACAGTAAGAGGATACTCCTGTGGAAGATTTTGTCGGGGTGATTGATGTAAGAACTGGGTTTTTGACTGATTAAAAACAAGATTACTTCTACTCCAGTCAGAGATATGAGGAAAGTGAGACATTAGATGTGCCATAGTCTCATCCCTTTTTTGTTGCACAAACTGCTGAGATGGATACTGTGGGAAGCAAATGGAAACGTGAGGGCTTATGAGTGGATAGGTGTCACGAATTTCCTAGATCGTGATATTAGTATGGTAATTCGTGACATTATTTACCATTATAGTGGGAACGCTTGAACACTTTTGAAAACATAGAATTTCGCTCAGTCTGTTAACCGCTCGTTTTTGCACTTATTTTTGTATCGAGTTTTCAAAACTTTTGTCATTGTCTCGTGACTGATTGTCTCTGTGTACAGATATTGCACTCCACTGAGTAATATTTTGTGAATTAGCATTCCTACGCGCTTGCCTCAACCATTGACTTAAGCCCCACCCTTTTCTCATGCTCTGTGTTGGGCAGCAGCGAGCTCGGCCATTCGGTTTTCGGCAGTCACAGAGTGCGGGGTGCTGTACCTAACGCGGATAGAGTCCCTCTTCGTAGCGGCTTCAAGTATCCTGCAGTATCAGCGTTTCCCTGAATCTCCCACCAACCTGGTGATCGACTGTAGAAGACGTGAAGCGGTGGCAGCATTTCGAACAGTGACAGACGCCCAGTCCGTTCGCTCATCTCCACTGACCAGTAGTTCTTTTCGTTTTTTCTAGGCTAAGGTTACTTAGCTATTCAGTTTCAGTGCGTTATTTTGCTATTGAGTTTGAGTGTGTGAGTGAGAGTATTCCCTTGAATATTCATGTAACGTAAATTTATTTTCTTGTAATTAATAAATTTACAGTTCGTTTTTTGAGATCTGTTAAATATAAGTCTTGTTTAATTTCTCCACATTTAGCATATTCTCTCTACTCCAGGTTAGCACAACTCCTTATATTAATCACGACTTGTATTTAGGCCAGTTCCTTGGTATTAATTCTTAAACCCGTTGTGCCAGCTAGGAGTTGCACCAGCAAGATCCTGCTTATCATTATTATTATTTTGATTGTCAAGGGATGAGCTAACTTTCTTAGAGGCCAACAGTACAAGTAATACAGCATTCTTGAGCGATTAGTCTCTGCTGTGTACTGTTGAGAAAGTTTTTAAAATTCTTGTCTCTAGAGAATTGGCAAAGTAAGCCAGAATAAAAGTGAAATCGCTTCTTGATTTCACGAGTCGATTCTTTTGTGTTAATCATCTAGGCAATCATTTGCATTTGTCCATAGACTTATTCCCATTTCCCTCGTCACATCTGGCTCACATTCAGTTATATATAAATATAAACTCAAAACCCCGTGACAATAGGGTTACATGTACAGCTTAAAAGGTCATTGATGAATAAAAGAGAGTTGGTGATAGGACAGAGCCCTGAGGAACACCACCATCGATAGCTCTAGGAGAAGAACGGTGGCGCAACAGCAGCTATAGAACGACCAGAAAGGAAGCAGGCGATGAAGGCACAAATAGAAGGATGGAAACTGTAAGAGGGCAGTTTGAAAAATAAAAGATTTATGCCAGACTCGATTGAAAGACTTTGAGATGTCAAGAGCAATGGCGAAGCTTTTGCCAAAGTCCCGAATAGAGGATGCTCAGGAGACTGAACGGTAGGTGAGAAGATCGCCAATGAAGTGTCCCTGGCGGAACCCATACTGACGATTTAAAGAAGGTTGAGATAGGAAAGATGCTTTAAAATTTTTCTGTTAAAAGAACAGACTCAAAAACTTTTGCAGTGCAGGATGTTAAAGCAATTGGACGATAGTCAGAGGGATGGAAAAGGTCACCCTTCTTTGGGCCAGCCTAAATGAAAGCAAACTTTCAGCAAGAAGGAAAGATACAAGTTAATAGACAAAGATGGAAGAGTTTACCTAGGCAGAGTGTAAGCACAGAAGCACAGTTCTTGAGGACACCAGGATGGGCCCCATCAGGCCGATATGTCTTGTTAGTATTGAGGCCAGTGATGGAAGAAAATACATCGACTGAAGAAACTTGAATGTTAGCCATGAGGAAGTCAGAGGGGGGCAAGACATGGAGGAACAGCATCAGAGTCGTCTAAGGTGGAACTGGAGGAGAAAGTCTGAGCGAAGAGTTCTGCTTTATCAGTAGAATAAAAAGCCACAGAACTATAGGAGTGGAAAAGAGAAGGGAAGGCTAATGAGGTAAAGTAGTTAGAAAGATTTTTGGCAAGGTGCCAGAAGGAGCGGGAAGAATTTGAGTTGGAGAGTTCAGAGTATTTAGTGCGAATGAAACTGTTTTTAACAGAACAAAAACTCTTTCGAAATGTCTGTTTTGGAGATAATAGGAATTAAATTTAAAGTACGTGATCGGACTGAAGGTGTTGAATACATTAGGGTGTTAGCATACCAGGTTAATGAGCACTATGGACCAAAAAGATTCCATCCTTTGGCTTTAATTTCCTTGAAAGCAGATACTTGTAGTCTAAGGATTTTCCCTAAATAAAGAGATGGACAGATTTACCATCACGAGACAGGCTGTGTGTTTTGTGTTCCACCATTAATTACGTGAACTGTGACAGCTACAAGGACAGTTTTAAGTCATAAGTGTTTGCAATATCCAAAGACATATTTGATTACTTTTCAAGGAAAAAAAGTTAAAGGAAAACAATATTTAACGAGGTGGTTCGTGTTTACAGAACTTCTGTCAGCAGTATATTCAGAGAAATAAATTGTATTCCTGATCATGTTCTGTTTACATTTTTGGTGGAAGCCTTAATTGTTCTCAGGCGATTGGGAACGTCTCTCAAGTAGGTTAAGGCAATTGGGCGATTGCGTGTTGGGAGTGGGCACATTTATTTGGATGATGACGACATACTTAGTCATTACAGCATCATGAAGCTGATGATGATGATGATGACAATGAAAATGATGACAGCACAATATTAACACATAATTGTCACCCTCGGCAGCATCAACCAATACCTATACACGTTCCTGTCTGGTCTGCTGGAGGTGCCTGCGTTTCTGCTCCTGTGGCCCCTTGTGGCTCGCTGTGGCAGGAAAAGAGGCAACATCCTACTCCACTTGGTCTGTGCTGCATCCATACTGCTTATACCCATCCTTCAGGCAACCACTCCACCAGGTAAGGGTGATGGTGATGATGATAATTCCACTTTATCTGTGCTGCATCCATACCACTTATACCCATCCTTCAGGCCATCACTCCACAAGGAAAGGGTGATGTTGATGATGATTCCACTTTATCTGTGCTCCATCCATACCACTTATACCCATCCTTCAGGCAACCACTCCACAAGGAAAGGGTGATGATGATGATGATTGAATGATATTGAAAACAGTGTTGATGATGGAGGAAACAATGATAATTGTGATGATGGTGATAGTGACACTTGTGATTTTGATGACTGTGATGTGACTGAAATAGGAACAATACAGCAATAATGAGACTGATGCTTAGAATGGCCTTGTTTATAGTTATGAAGATAAGGGAATATACAGTAGTGATGATGGCATTATTAATGATAGGGCTGCTCCTGTTGATGATGATGATGATAACAATGATGATCATGATAAGCGTGAGGGAAGTCGTGATAATCATGATGGTAGTGTTGGTGACGATAGTGATTATGGTGATGACGTTGATAATGATCATAGTACTGGTGTGCATTAGTACGAGTGAATAGTGTGTGTGTGTGTGTGTATGTGTGTGTGTGTGTTTTGGGATTGGAGAAGGGACACAAAATGAGACACGGAAGTGATTCTAGAGATGGTATACTATAGTGATGGTCCGAATATTCGCCTTAGCAATCGCATTCGCAAAATTTAGCATATTTTTTCAGTGTTAAGATTCGCATTTGCATTCGCATGTTGTCGTGCTGGTATTTTGCGAATATTAATAACGTAAGTGTATTTTATAAGGTTTATAGAAAATCAAATAAAGAGATAAAAGCGTGAGTTGAGCAAATGTTCTAGGCTAGTGTTGCCAGCCAAGCAGCTGTGCCAGGCTCACCAGGGCTGCTAGCAGCATCATGCAGTGTTGCCAGTTTCCCAGAAAATTCTGGGTTTCTCCAAACTTTTTGCATAATGACACAGTTTCGGAATTTCCTATTTAAAAGTGGGTAATCTCCAGATTTTCAGATTATAACCAGAAAAAGTACTCTAAATCTAAAAAAATATCTGAGAGAGCGAGAGAGAGAGAGAACGCCAGTCTGACGTGATCTGTTCTGGGTCCGTTCGAAGCTTGTCCAGGACGCATCTGATATCATCGGGGGATGCATGGAAGAGTTGGGTACTCTTCCCACATTCAGGTAACAGAAAATTTATAGAAATTTGTACATTCAATTTTCTATGGCCGAAACTCTTGCAATGAAATTAACTCGTACAAAAAAAAAATGAATAAAAAAAATATGAATCTGAATAACTCATGTTTCTATGTCATTAAACAGAATATTCATATTTGCATTCGTATTCGCGAATATTGAAAATTCACATTTGCATTCGCGAATATTGAAAAATACATTCTGACCATCACTAGTTTACTCTACTGCAAAATAGTCATATGAACCTGGACTGGTTGCATCAGTGCACTTATCATAATAGTATGTTTAACCTTTTCATCTCAAAGATGTCATACTTTTCTCTAAGC
>JAGKTI010037903.1:0-10813 GCA_018397915.1 Birgus latro | reverse complement strand
AACTTCATCAAAATTCCTTGTTTTGTTCTTTCCATATCATTAATCTCATGCATAAACTGTGTGAAAGATGATTTCCATAATGATTTTCATGTCTAACCTGTTTTCAGCATGCTGTAAATTGGTAAAAAAAAATTCCCATAAATGTTAATCATAATTTCCTGCTTTCAATTTAATTTTTTCATGCATGATTTTGAAGTGCACCAGCTATGAAAAAGGGAAATGCCATTGATTTGTGTGAAAGATGATTACCATAAAGATTTTCATGTCTAACCTGTTTTCAGCATGCTGTAAATGGGTTAAAAAATTTCCATAAATGTTAAACATAATTTCCTGCTTTCAATTTAATTTTTTCAAGCATGGTTTTGAAGTGCACCAACTATGAAAAAGGTGAATGCCAGTGAATTTCATGTCCGGTCATAACCTAACCTAACCATTTTGTTAATCATAATTTCTATCTATCTATTGCCAGATGCCTTGATCCCGAATGGGGTGGCCACAAACAAATCGCCTCCATGTCACTCTGTCCCCTGCCATTTCACAATCTTTATCTCGTCATTTGTCCGTTCCTTTATCGTCAACTTTTGGTCAGTCCTGGTCCGAGGCTTCCTGTTCGTATTTTTAGTTAGCTGTTTTTACGGAATGGGGCACTAACCCACCACCAACCCTTTTAGTCGCCTCTTACGACAAGCAGGGATACTGGGGGAGAATTCTTGAAAAAACCCCTACCCCCAGGGAGTAGGATCATAATTTCCTGCTTTTAATTTAATTTGTTCATGCATGGTTACAACTAGCATTGACACCAGCTGTGAAAAAGGTGAATGCCATTGATTTTCATGTCCTGTACCTAAACAAAGCTGCCACCTCAGTGAACAGCTGAGCCTAACTTACCTCAAATTCATTCTTTTTGGGTAAAATTTAAATGAATTCATGCTTTGTGTTAATTATTTTAGTGCACTAGCTGTGAAAAAGGTGAATGCCAGTGAATTTCATGTCCGGTCATAACCTAACCTAACCTAACCATTTTTCTGGTAACAATTTACATCATTTACTGTATTTGATGCTTTGTATCCAATAATTTGGTGCATAAAATGTGAGAAAAGCTGATTTCCATGTCCGATACTTACTTATACTATGGTGGCAAGTTCTGAGCACCTATGCCTTACTCACCTCTAAATAATCATTTTTTGGTAAAAATTCAATTAATTCATGCTTTGTGTCCATTATTTATGTGAAAAGGGACCTAAATAAGTGCTATACATGTCCAGTAGGGAGGTAGGAAGGTAGTTTTCTGTCATGAATGACAGGTGCTGGAGCTTCAGGGCCAATACTCGGACAAGACCAATGTCCGGACATGCCTTTGGCTCTATTACGTCAAATAGTGGAAGGATTACTGTAATTGTAAAATGAAGCATTTCACGGTATTTTTACAACACTGAGCCTCTACCATCGCAACATCTAGAACATCAACATCAGTGACTGTTCGTGTAAGTAATCCTCATGAAATTTGATTCTGTATGTTCTTACTTTAAAGATTTATAACCTGTTATTGGTGATTATCCAACCACTTGCATAGCTTATTACCTTCCGAATGTTATAACTGAGGAGGAAGACGTCAATCTTGATGAATACTTTTGTTATTGTTCCTAAGTATAGTAAGTAGTCTGACATCAGTATGGCAGGCAGGCCACAGTGATTTTGCAGTGTTAACTACAGGATATTAAAAATAAATTGCAGCACACATATGATATAAATAGTTTTATAAGTTACTTGCCATTCATTGCTTACATATGATCTAGACCTCCATTTTAACATTAAAACAGTAATTTTTTTTTGGGGGGGGGGATATTAGAAATTATGCAGTCATACAAACCCACAGAAAATAATATGCCAGTCATAAAAGGACTCCGTGTCGTAAGCCACAATAATTGATTATAAGTTAGTTTATTTGCAAGGAAGAGTCTACTTTAAACTGTGTGAATGAATTTCCTAAGTTAGATTTTCCTGGTCAGTGAAGCTACATACTGCAGACAGCTTGTGCTGATAATACCATTTCCTGGGTACAGTACAGATGTGAATGCTTGAGAAAATATTGGTAAAAATATGAAATACAGGGCTAGCTTTAAATACTAAGTTGTTAAGGACACTGGTAGAACCTATAGGTATGTTTACAGTAATTTCATGTTACCAAACTCCTTTAAATGTATCTATCTATCTATCTATTGCCAGACGCCATAATCCCATAAGGGGTGGTTATTTGACTTTGAGTTATTTGTTTTATGGGGAGGGGCATTAACCCTCCACCTTCAAATGATTTATGTTATTCAGGCATGTGCAGAACCCTCTTAAATAAGCCTATTAAAGTAACAACAACCATTAATAGACACAAACCAAACAAGAGCTCACACTTAACAAGGTAATGTGTGTGCAAGGGACAACAATTACATTTTTAAACAATTTTGTAACAAGTGAAAGTAAAAAGACTGAAACAAATTAGACCAAACAGAAGCTCACATGGCAACTTGTGCAAAGAACTGTTTTATTTTCTAATATCATAACATGCACAGTGGAGTTGATTAAAGCAAGTAAGAAGTGTTAGTTACACTGATGCTTCTGAATTTTGCTATCATTATCAAAAATACATTGCAAGGAATTTGATGCTAGCCAGTGTTGTTATTTTACTACCAATTTGCATCAAGCTAATATCAATATAATCTTTTCAGCATGGATCCACATTTTCAGCGGCTGCGAGACCTTTAGTGTCTCCAACCTCATGTATGACATCGGACAGTTGTTGACAGAATGAACCCTTTAGAGGCTATGACCAGCACAGAATTTCTGATGTGGTTTGGCCTCAGCAAGAAATGTGTTGCCAAACTTATTGACATAATCCAAGGGCAGCTACCACAATTGCAAGAGAATGGCAAGGTAGCTAATATACAAGATATATATATATTAACCTTCCCAAACATTGAACTCTGTATTCTTATGACACTGATACTTATCCTGTCAACATTTCTCAGATAATAATAGAGTTACATTTCCCCCAACCCACTCCTGCAGGAAAGGAGAGTGAAGTGGATGGAATTACTGTAAAGGACCTGGCAGGAAATCATCCACCTTATGACCTAAAAGAAAAAAAAATTGGTGTGGATGCTGTCCACATCATAGGCCTGTTTCTTGAAATGCATTATGAGGACTAATTGGTTCTGCTCACCTTTTCAGTAATGTCTCTCATATTATTTCTGTTACTGTTGCTTTTCTGGTGTTATAATGCCTGTATGGCAAAGCAGACAAATCAACTGCAGGCAGGTAACTACCCCTGCATGGCCATCCTGTTCAGTGAACCAACATTCCCTTATGGCAAAAAGTGTCTTACCACAGCAAGAAACAAGGAAAAGTGTGGAGGTCCGGTTCTTGGATGGATGCTGCATTTCTGTCTATACAAAGTTAATAGGGGCACCATCTTAGTTCCCTACCATCCCATTATTTAAGGTACTTAACACATTAGTGCCCAGACTTCCTGTAATAGATTTTGGTGGAAGGGTACTAAACGTACCACTCTCCGCTTATCGGGTTATAGTCACAAAGCTCGTGGGTCCCTAACCTGGGGTTCCCTTCTTTATTAAATTTTGAAAATGCCCAGTTCTGTCCTTTATACAGGACACTGGGTGCCAGTGGGTTAAATGGTTATCAACCAGCATTGTAAATATTCTCTTTGGTTACAGGAAATCATAAGGCTTGTCATTCACGCATATGCTCCTGAAGCTAAAAGAAGAGTATATTGCTCATACCAGATTATTGTATTGAGATTAGGAAAGTCACCACTAGGACCATAGTGGTAGCAACAGTGTAATAACCTTCAGCTAAGGCATATGTGATGTATTTTATTATTGCTGGACAATATTAATCTGCTTTGGAAAGATCAGGTGCAGTGAAAATAGTTGCAGGGACTGATTATTACAACACTTTCTAATGCTCATATTTATGCTAACTGGCACCCATTTATCAATTATCAGTATAGACACTTGGCCAACCGGCATTTATCATTTACCTGTATAGACACTTGGCCAACTGGCATTTATCAGTTATCTGTATAAACACTCATGAAGTGGCATTGTGAGTAAAACCCTAGCTTTACACAAGATTTAAGCTGACAGGAAGTATATACTTTTTTTCCCCTTCAAAAAAAAATACTGGCAGATCAATGGTCAGTCTTCTACTCTTATATGTTGTGGATTATAGTACCCTGGCTTTGGGCCCCTTTGCCCCAAATGAGGCAATATGAGATTAGCTTTCTTTTTATTTTACTGTGTGCAGGACAGAATTGCTTTGCCTTATGTCTGTACATTCCTGATGGCGTCAAATTGGATACTGGATGGCTAAATGAGTAAGATGTTTATGATTATGTACATGTGTGGTGAGCCTGGCACGCATCCTTCTTAATGTATCAGGTTCCCAGAAAACTGAAGTCTCTTGTTATGTAACCATTTCCACTGATTTATGTTTATTACCCTGTGATTCTTTAGTTGTCCTCGGGATTTGGAAGCACAGTTATACTGAGCAGTTTACAAAGCACGCCAAACTTGTCATAGCTACATTGTCACTAAAATCAGGCTTATGGTTTAGATAGCACAAAATGGTGGCAAAGACAACATGAGCATAAGGGAAGGGCATTTTGAGTAACTGCAGCCACTGTTTTCTCTACATGTCCACTATATACAACTCTTAACAGACCTTACTAATCAGACCTCATAATGTATTACTACTTTCTGTAATTTACAAGCAGTGTATATAAGACATAATTTGTAAAAATACATGAACGAATGTGTGGTATTGTACTGTAGACATATATAATACCTTTATGCCTTAATTATTTGAACCTGATGAAAATAAATGAAAAACAAATTTAGTCTTTTACTGAAACAGTATACTCCCTTAATAGCCTGAGATAGAAAAAAAAACTGTGATGTATACTTATACTTACATTTTGAGGCTCTACGTGCTGTGAATATGTGTTTATAGTACTTTATATATAAAGTGCTAAAACATTATGTCGAAATATTTGATATGAATATGTTAGGTAGTTTTCCCCCTTTCACATTATGCAAAGAAATGTTGCAGAGCTTTAGTATACAAGGGTGTCCCAGGACTTAATGCAGAAAATGCAAAAGGTGATCTTGAGGTCATTTTATGACTATTATAGGAACATGCCTGATTCTTTGTGTATCTAATGCTAAACACCTTCACTCCAAAAGGGGTGGCCACAAGCACATTGCTTTCAACATTTTGAAATCACATGCAAAACTTTTGGTATCATTCTGTATAAACAAGTTACTGGTATAGAAAAGTGGGTCAGAAATTATAAACTGTTTTCAAGAATTCTCCCCCAGTATCCCTGCTTGTCGTAAGAGGCGACTAAAAGGGTTGGTGGTGGGTTAGTGCCCCACCCCGTAAAAACAACTAACTAAAAATACGAACAGGAAGCCTCGGACCAGGACTGACCAAAAGTTGACGACAAAGGAACGGACAAAGGACGAGATTAAGATTGCGACCTGGAATGTGAGGGGTATGAATGATGAAGTGAAAGAGAGAGAGATTGTACAGGTGCTTGAGAGTACGAAAGTGGATATATGTGGAATATCTGAAACTAAATGGCGAGGTGAGAGTATGAAAAGAATGGGAATATGGGTGGGGTATATGCGCAGGAGTGGGTGAGAATGAGAGGGCGAAAGAGGGAGTGTGTATTGTTGTGAGAAACAGGTGGAAGGAGAATGTAAGAGAGTATGGATCAGTTGGGTCAAGGATTGTGTGGGCAAGAGTGAAAGTTGGACTACAAATGTGGCTGGGGAATGGCAGGGAGAAGGAGGGTTGTGAGAAGAGAGGAAGAAATCACCAGGATGGAAGTGGTGGAAGCAATGAAGAAAGTTAAAATGGGGAAAGCCCCAGGAATTGATGGAGTGTGTGGTGAAATGCTGAAGCATGGGGGAGAGATAGTAATAGAATGGATGTGCAAGGTGTGCAGATTGGCTTGGGAGGAGGGTAGAGTCCCAGAGGATTGGAAGTCAGGTATAATTATTCCTCTGTACAAAGGAAAAGGGGAAAAAGCAGTGTGTGGTAATCATAGGGGCATTTGCCTTCTCAGTGTAATAGGAAAAATATATGATAGGATACTTATTGACAGAGTTAGGGAAATTACTGAGGAATTAGTTGGAGAAGAACAAGGAGGTTTTAGGAAGGGAAGAGGTTGTGTAGACCAGATATTCATTCTTAGATCCTTAGTGGAAAAGTTTCTAGAGAAGGGCAAGAAGTTGTATGCAGCCTTCATGGATCTGGAGAAAGCATATGACAGGGTGGATAGACAAGGTTTGTGGAAGGTATTAAGAATATATGGAGTGGATGGGAAGTTGTTGAAGGCAGTGAAGAGTATGTATGAGGGTGCTAAGGCTGCAGTGTGTGTGGATGGCAAACTGAATGACTCTTTCCATTTGAAGGTTGGATTGAAACAAGGATGTGTTATGTCTCCATGGTTGTTCAATCTGTATATGGATGGGGTTATAAAAGAGATACAAGGTCGGGCAGTGGATGTTGGAGTGGCCCTAGTGAGAGAGGGCAGTGTGTGGAAACTCCCTGTACTGTTGTTTGCAGATGATACTGTGTTGTTGAGTGAAGACGAAGGGGAGCTGCAAGGCTTGGTAGATGAGTTTGGGAGAGTGTGTAAGAAACGGAATCTAAAGGTGAATGTGGGGAAGAGTAAAGTGATGGTCTTCGAGAGAAGTGAAGCCAGTGAGTGTACAGTGAGATTGGATGGGAAGGAAATGGAGAATGTGAGTGAATTTAAGTACTTGGGCAGTGTGATGAGTAAGGATGGTAGTCTGGAGGGTGAAGTGCTCGAAAGGGTACAGCAGGGAAGGAAGGTTGCTGGTTCGTTGAAAGCAGTGATAAGAAACAGGGAGGTGAGCATGGAAGTGAAAAAGTTGTTACATGACAGTATTGTGATACCAACTCTGACATATGGAAGTGAAGCTTGGACCCTGTTGGAAGGACAGAAGTCAAGAGTGAGAGCAGTGGAAATGAGTTATTTGAGAGGAGCATGTGGAGTCACATGGAGAGACAGACTAACAAATGAGGAAGTGAAGGAGCGTTGTGGTGTGGTTGAGGACGTGATGGGAAGCGTTAGGAGAAACACGTTAAGGTGGTTTGGGCATGTGGAGAGGATGGAGAGTGAAAGACTGACGAGGAGAGTGTATGTGAGTGAGGTGGAGGGGGCGAGAGGGAGGGGGAGGCCGAGGATGAGATGGAGGGATGGAGTGGAGAGGTATATGAGAGAGGGGGGAGTGAGTTGGGAGCATGGTAGTGAAATGGCAGGGGACAGAGTGACATGGAGGCGATTTGTTTGTGGCCACCCCGTTCGGGATTGAGGCGTCTGGCAATAGACAGATAGATAGATAGAAAAAAAAAGGATACTGAGGGAAGAATATTATACTAACTAACATCAGGTCCATCACAGCCATTGTCACATGGCGGTGATTCAAACCCCTTCTCGAATTAGGGCAATATTAATTCAGTTTGGCAATCCAACTCTTCAGGAGGGAAGCCACCACCACAAATGTGAAAAAATCCCTCCTCCTCTCACTTGCTACTTTCTTTGCTCTGAAAAAAATCTGTTACTTTTTAATAAGGAAGAAAAGATTATTGTTATATTTACAGAGTTGTTTCCTTGCATAAATAGACTAAGCAGTTGCTTAAAGCCCCATTGCTACCAGGGGGCCCCCATTGATATGCAGGCTAAAATTTATAGAGCCACTGCGTAATGGGCAAAATTTGTAGCTACTGTGTACAACAAGTTTAATCACATCAGACAAACTGTTTCAAGAGATGTTTCTGGAATCATTAAGTAGTGTGTTTTGTGATGTGTTCCATGACGTAATTACTGTAACATTACCACATCCATTTACAGTACTGACGAACCTCACTATAACAGATCTACTGGGGGAAGCCTGATCCGATAAATCCGATGATCCAGTATATCGGATAGTCCTCCTACGTAGTGGGATTTCAAGTATATAATGGAAACTTAAATGAGAAAAACTGCATATTCTAGCACTAGAAATGAAAATTATACCCCCTTTTACACTAAGTTGGCTCATAATTTCACACCATTGCCCTCCCTAACCTAGCCAATGTAGCTAGGTGGGAAAACCACTGCCAGCATTGATTAACCGCAATCTGAGTCCTGATTACCACTGTGATATACACCAGCATTTTATCTCATTTTCTGGACAAATGTTAATGAACATGAAAATCTGCAAGGTGTTAATCTTTTTTCAGCCTGTAACTGATATTTTTTTTTTCTGGGAATGTTTTATACCAGTAGTAAGAGTTGTTCTGTGACACTTGTGCCAGAAATCAGTAGTAATGGAGATAACATTATTTAATCTACCCATCTGCCAGCAAAGACAAGGGTCACATGACTTACTCTAGCCATAACCAGTCAAGTTGCTGCCTGGCAATTCTGTTTGGCCTCAACTTCTTTGAAAGTAACAGGTGCTCTCTTGTTCCTGCTCTTGTTTCCTCAGGATATGTGATGCAAATCACTAGGGCAAAGCTGAAACTTGTTTTGATTAGACTGATTTGCTTGGAGTCTAGGTTAGGTTAAGTATTGCTTCCATTAATGGCTTGTAATTGACTCACTTTTGGAGTAAGTGGTATATCTCAGCAACAGGAAATTTCCATCACATGAACTAACAAATCACACAAAAACATAGGGAAAAAAAAACAGTTCAACCACCAAGATGAGACCACTATGGTCTGAAATGAGAAAAATGCCATCTGAAAATTAGAGCCAAGTAAATATTGAGCCTAACCATTAAGAAAGCACTTCCTCCACCAAAACCTTGGAATCCTTCTTTCATGACAGTGGTACAAGTACTGCTTCATGGGTCATTTATGGGGTTTACACAAACTAAGCTCAACAAACTCTGGCCGCATGCCCTTGCTGACGTCAACCCATTTAACGTAGTGGGATACGTTGTGTTACAGGTAGATTAAAGTCCCCCAAAATTACGCTATCCTCCTCACAACAAATTTCCGCAATTTGATCATAAAGTTTTTCATCTGTGTCCGCTGACTGTGCTGGAAGGCGATAGATGAGACATATACTTATTTTGTGAGATTTAATACTCAGCTGAACGTAACTAGCATCTATGTTGGTAATACTGGGTTTGGATAGCACAAGGGGGTGCAGACTAGTTTTCACGTATAGTAAAACACTGCCAACAGCTCGGTGAGGTCACTCACAGCTAAAAATATTGTACCCTGTTAATGAGTATTCTGCTAAAAAGTCACAGTCTCATGTGTTAATCCAGGGCTCTGTGATGCCAACAATGTCATAATTTTCTAGGTAAATAAGAGATTCTAAATCCTCAAACTTGTTGCGTAGACTACGTGCAGACTCTAATTCTGTCCCAAACAGTTGATGAACTGACTCCGTGGGTTTTTATGCTGAGGTTACTGCTCCTGGACGTTCCGCGTTTTTTGATCTGAAGAGGGCAACTTTATCACGTAAAAGTCTACCAAGCCGTGCCGCTCCTACCGGTTCAAATGGAGACCATCTTCCTGGAAAATGTGCGTTGCTCATAAAACTGGTCCCACAGATTGACAAAGTCAACTCCTTCTTGCTTGCAGAGAGATTTGAGATGGTTATTTGTGCTAAAGGCCTTATCATAAAAACTATTCTCTGCCTTGATCCTTGGTAGTATGCCGGATATTATTACATTCGTGGACTTTTATATCGCTTGATCATCTCATGATACTTTGTGAGTAATTCCTCCGATCTGTTGCACTTCAGATCATTCGTACCAACATGGATGGCATATAGAGTTCTATCATTTGCGTCTTTTGTGACCTCATCGCAGGCTTCTGTTATATCATATAGTCCACCTCCTGGGAAACAGTACCTCTTTCTGGTACTAGGGGAGCGTCCACAAAATTCCTCTAGCTGACCATGTACAATAGAGTCCCCAATAAGCCTAGTTTTTCTGACTCATCAACTGCTTCCGCAAGGATTTGGAATCGACTGTACGTAGTTATGGGGAGGTGTTTCCTCATACCTTTTACGGGTTTTGTGCCATTCCTTACCATGGTAAAGGAGATTTCGCTTGGCGAGGGAAGTATGGAATCATTGGGTGAGGAAGATACATTATCATGTGTATCTGCCTGATGGGCGGGGGCTGGTACGGGCTTAGTATGTACACGTCTTCCATCTTGAGTGTTGTCACTTACTCCACGTTTACCGCTACAAACTCTTTCAGTATCTCAAACTCTACCTTGAGTTCGTTGTAATTTTTCCTTGATTCAGCTAAACCATTTTCTACATCTCTTCTCAAGATGCATAGTTTGCACACAGGTGCCAAAAAGTAATCCGAAAAGTACTGAGGCGCAAAACGGCCGGTACATTCCTAGCAGACCTTCAGTGTAGATGGCATTTTGAAGCAATATTTCCAAAGTACCACAAAAATAAAAAATAATATACAACTGACTGAGGGATGCTGTTACAAATGGATAATTTTCTCTATGAATGAAATATTGAATTTTTAGGGAGATTCACTTACTTTCTATATACTATCTTCCTTTTACCAGTGTAAAAATAATAGAAAATCTACTTGCTATAGCACAATCCAAGTAACCATGAATGCCTTTGCCTGTGTAAACAGAATAGAAAATCTTCTTGCTATGGTACAACATAACTTTCCATGAATTCCTATACCTGTATAAAAACAGAAAATCTACTTGCTATGGTATAACCTAAGAGGAG
>JAGKTI010037902.1:0-10813 GCA_018397915.1 Birgus latro | reverse complement strand
TCTCTCTCTCTCTCTCTCTCTCTCTCTCTCTCTCTCTCTCTCTCTCTCTCTCTCTCTCCTTCTCTCTGTCCAACCCCCCAGCTCACACACACCCTCTCTCATATACCTCTCCACTCCACCCCTCCACCACATCCTTGGCCTCCTCCTCCCTCTCCACCTCACTTACACTCTCCTCGTTAGTCTCTCTCTCTCTCTCTCCATCCTCCCAGCTCACACACCCCTTTCTCATATACCTTTCCACTCCTTCCCTTCATCTCATCCTTGGCCTCCCCCTCCCTCTCCTCCCCTCCACCTCACTCACATACACTCTCCTCGTTAGTCTCTCCATCCTCCCAGCTCACACCCTCATCTCTCATATACCTCTCCACTCCATACCTCCATCTCATCCTTGGCCTCTCCCTCCCTTCGCCATGTTTGGTGTATTTACGAATATTTACTGGATAAAGGCCCGGGTAATGGACAAGGCTGTAGAAAGGCCAAGGGAAAAAATAAAGGCATTTTACAGCTACATAAACACTCCTGAATTGCCTATATTCATTTGCAAGGACAGAGAACTGATTGGCTGGAGATGAAGACTTTGTTCCTTCCTCTTACTAAGGAACCAAGGCCTTGTTCCTCCCTCTTACAAAGGAACCAAGGTCTTGTTCCTTTTTACTAAGGAACCAAGGCCTTGTTCCTCTTTACTAAGGAACCAAGGCCTTGTTCCTCTTTACTAAGGAACCAAGGCCTTGCTCCTCCCACTTACTAAGGAACCAAGGCCTTGTTCCTTCCTCTTAGTAAGGAACCAAGGCCTTGTTCCTCCCTCTTACCAAGGAACCAAGGCCTTGTTCCTCTTTACCAAGGAACCAAGGCCTTGTTCCTCTTTACTAAGGAACCAAGGCCTTGTTCCTCCCTCTTACTATGGAACCAAGGCCTTGTTCCTCTTTACTAAGGAACCAAGGCCTCGTTCCTCTTTACTAAGGAACCAAGGCCTTGTTCCTCTTTACTAAGGAACCAAGGTCATGTTCCTCCCTCTTTCTAAGGAACCAAGGCCTTGTTCCGCCCTCTTACTAAGGAATCTAGGCCTTGTTCCTCTTTACTAAGGAACCAAGGCCTTGTTCCTCCCTCTTACTAAGGAACCAAGACCTTGTTCCTCTTTACTAAGAAACCAAGGTCTTGTTCCTCTTTACTAAGGAACCAAGGCCTTGTTCCTCTTTACTAAGGAACCATGGTCTTGTTCCTCCCTCTTACTAAGGAACCAAGGCCTTGCTCCGCCCTCTTACTAAGGAATCTAGGCCTTGTTCCTCTTTATTAAGGAACCAAGGCCTTGTTGCTCCCTCATACTAAGGAACCAAGGCCTTGTTCCTCTTTACTAACGAACCAAGGCCTTGTTCCTCCCTCTTACTAAGGAACCAAGGCCTTGTTCCTCCCTCTTACTAAGGTACCAAGGCCTTGTTCCGCCCTCATACTAAGGAACCATGGCCTTGTTCCTCTTTACTAAAGAACCAAGGCCTTGTTCCTCTTTCCTAAGAAACCAAGGCCTTGTTCCTCTCTCTTAACTAAGGCTCATCAAATCTCATACAACGAGTAAGTATTCAAGTCTTCACGTTGGGAAATACGAGATGTAACCATAAGCAGTTTCATGAGCCATATTCCAATAATTACCAACCTATGCGCACTCAGTTTTAAAATTACGATTCGCAAGACTTACCTCGAGCATCGGGTGTCACTAGCAAGACTTGATTTTAGCCTATAAAGGTGAAATTGTGTAAGAAATGCCAGTGCTTCTCCCTAAGTTAATAATGTGTTTATTGGCGAATAATAAATAAACTTACTGCACTTAAGAGGTTAATGATGATAACTTCTATCCCTATCACTGAGAAACTTTTCCTTTAAGCTGTATAGTCTACAATGCACTTGGATAGCAAGATTAAATAAATAAATGCAATATCACCATACTGAAGGGTAACAATACAGGTCTCACCAGTAACAATAATAGCCACAATAACGCTTTCTCTTGAGACACAGTGGAAATTTTGGTGTTGTTCTGAAAGAGGGAATTGTTTCTAATATAACCCCTTGGTTTACAGTATAATTGTTTCTTTAGTTGATAGGAATTTTTCTAACAGTCTTATTCGGGTTACAGTGGAAGATTTTTAGGTTTATACAGAATAGGAACTTGAGCAGTATTCAATTCAAATGTCAAGTTTCTGTGATATGCTTCAAGGCCGGAACTCTAACACTGTCCCTTAGGCCATAGAAGAGACCTGTTGTTCTTTTACCAGACAGGGATCAATATTTCTCAGAGCAGGCAGTTACCTTATAATTTATGTTATTTTACAGAAATTTCCATACCGCCCTGCAAGCCCTCCACCCCCCCCTCCCCAAAGAAAGCTGGATAACCCATGTATAGGATAATTATCCTACGAATGGCAACTCTGAAAATGATAAGTATCCCTCAAATGTTTTTGATGTTTTCTGTGGAGCCTCATATCTTAATTGTGCGATATATATGAGGGTACACTAAAATATTTTAAAACTGACTGGGGGAAAAATGTGATATTAGCACTGATGAGTATTTTGCACCATAATCTTTAGTCCAGGGGAGGGAGAACGGGGTGGTGCGACGTTTCCCCACTATTTCCACAGGCGCCCCTCCTGCCGCATTTATCGAGGTCAGAGGATAAAATATTTTGTACCAATTTTCTGAGATTTTGCATGCGCATCTTGCTTGAACCCTGCCCCGGAGTTGCTGGCAGTGTAGTGTGTGTGTGTGTGTGTGTGTGTGTGTGTGTGTGTGTGTGTGTGTGAAAATAACCTGTATCATTATTAGAGAAATTGTATATGGAATAAAGTACAAGTGATTAAGACTTTGAGTAATGCAATACGTATCAGATTTACATTGGTAATAATGGTATTAGGTGTTGGTGACCATCATCCACTCACTTGTAGTTGTGCTGTCTATTTTTTCCTTCCCTTTATCTTTTCTTTACTGTTTGTTCTCCTCTCATCCAGTTCCTCCCATCCTTCCTGTCACATTTTATTAATCTACTCTTCATTGCACTGCAGGTGACTTCTCAGAGTGACAAGCGTAATGGTTTCCTGTAACTCAGGAAACCATACACAACGCTGAATGGTAGCCATGAAGCCAAATAACGAGGTGATGTAGAGCCTAGTATGGTGCCCCTGTTAAATGGGTGGAGAGACGCAAATTCGGCGCCCATGTGGGGACCAAGCCTTCACACTCTTCTCTGGGGCGCTGTCTGCCTCTGAGAAGCATCGGTTTGCTGCATGGGACGACCTTGTTGAGGCAGTTGTTTGTCTGTGGTTGTAGGGTCTGCTTGTTCAGACAGACCGGGGTTATTTCACAACAACACTGGAAATAATAATAATAATAATAATAATTCATCTAACCATCATCCAATCCTATATTGCCCCATGAGGAGCGGAGGAGCCAGGGGTTAGGCAAGTTGGTCCTGACATTTAAGATGAGAGCGAATAATAATAATAATAATAATAATAATAATGATGATGATGATGATGGGCCGGCTGATTTGTCACCTGAAGTGTTAGAGGCATCTACTATCAAAGTGTGTGACAAGTTTACGATAATTCGACAAGGATAACAAAGACGACATCTTAAGTCTGACAAACACACACACCACAAAGCCAGCAGAAGACAGGGCGTGTGTGCTGGGCATTCCCCAGGCCCTGTCTTCCCCCTTTCTATTATTTTAATCAGCCAACACCCCACTGACCAGGCTAATGTATGGCCCGGCCTTCACTATAGGTGGGGGAAATCTTTAAACTAACTCTGACAAACGAGTTCACATTTTTTACTGGCACTACACCAGTGATTCATAAATCACATAGATCGCCCTGTTCTTCCGCCTTTCAGTCCACTGCCCTTCATAATAAACTTGTTTTAGGCTGATATATGAACAAAATTGGGCCATTGCATATGCACGAACTATTTAGGCTATTTCTTGAATTGATGAACCCCAGTCTTTTATCTTTTTCTTGCGTCTCTTCAGCCTAATTGTCAAGGAAGAAGGGAGGAGAGAATGCCCAGGGTAACTTACAAATATGGTGACTTGTGTTCTAGGAGGCGCGAGGCTGTGTGCAGTTAAAGTGATGGGCGGAGGAATCACAATAGTGCAAGATGACTAATTTCCAGCTCCCAGTTCCTTTCGAATTTGTTAATCTTCTACTCCATGCAGTGAATAGGCTTACGTGGGTGCTACTCGTTATCTCTTATCTCTTAGAAAGGTTTCTAATTACAGTTTTCCAAACTTCGCCAATGTAACTGCAGCATAACATATCATGATTGTTTAAACTAAGTCTCTCTTTTATATGGAGAGAGAGAGAGAGAGAGAGAGAGAGAGAGAGAGAGAATTTTTTGTTTATGTTCTTTACCATTCATTACAAGCCCCAACACTGGTAAACATTGTCGCTGAAGGCCAAGCAGAGAAGACTGCGTGAGAGCAAAGGGTTACATTGACACATATGGCATAAAAGGTATAGAAGTAATTATCATTACAAGCACAGTAATGAACAAGGAGTTACAATGACACATACAAGGGACAAAGTTGTCGCAGTAATTCAGTACAAGTTTAGGAATGGGCAAAGGGATACATTGACACACAAACGGACATACGTATGCAGAGAAAGGCACATCACATTATGTATATATTCACGCACATGTAGCCATAGACGTACTGTACGAGTATGTACAGGATAGGTAGGCTACGCACGTATGAAGATATGGGTATTTGTACGGACGTGCATGCATACACATATGCTACATGTGCATACAGTATATAGGATATATATTCATCTATATATATACAGGGAGACATATATATATACATATACACTCTAAATAGATACATAAACATAGTCAGATACACAGGTAGATAGACAGACAGAAACGATACGCATTATAAAATTATCTTTTGATTCAAAAACCCAGCACAAGAACAGTAACAATACTTGCACATGCATATGACGTGTACATGTGTTGACAACACACACACACACACACACACACACACGCACACACATACACACATACAGTATACCAAAATGTTCCGATATTGTCCGAGGGCCAGGGCATTGCAATGAAAGGAAGTTTGAGAGAAGTATGTGAAGTCTTCGAGTACATCAAGGTTTGTGATGAAGTAGGTGCACAAGGCAGAAAACAGTAATCCATGGAGTCTGAAGGAGAGAGAGAGAGAAAGAGAGAGAGAGAGAGAGAGAGAGAGAGAGAGAGAGAGAGAGAGAGAGAGAGAGAGAGAGAGAGAGAGAGAGAGAGAGAGAGAGAGAGAGAGAGAGAGAGATTTGCGATGTTACCCATAGCAAGGGATATTCTCTCTAGATTTGTCATAACAGAAAACGACATGGGGATTTCAATATTTATTCCAACGCCGTGTGGTGGCACCAGAATAACGAAGAGGCTCAACAACCTCGATATAGATAGTCCCTTGATTACTTTCCTGTCTCTCAAAATGAGGATGGTGTACTGCAGAAGATGGCTAGCTTAGCCTCAGTGAAGTTCACTGAATTGACGTTCATTTTGAGCCTGGGGCAACAACAGCAACAACATTTTTTTTTCCTGTCAACTGTTTCACCGTTTATTTGATGTTTTATATTGCATTCTACTTATTCCTGCTTAGCCTTCAACGCAATCGTGCCCAATAATGGTGGAGCTTGTAAGGACTGATAAGTAAATACACAAATAATTGGATGAATAATAAGACTGCATTATTTGGCAAGTTGAACCTCAAAGGAAGCAAACTGAATTGAAATAAAAAGGAAAAATTACGTAATTGATTGCCTCAATGTTGTAGACGGAATGAGTGGATCAGACAGGAGGGAGATGTTAATGAAGTAGGCAGGGATTGGCGAGTCAAGGAGGAGGCGACTGAAGACAAGAATACGAAAAGAGAGGGAGGGAGGCGAGAGAGGTACTTGAAGTAGCGATGAGGAAGAATAGATGAGGAGGAGGGACGCAGGAACATAAGAATGAGGAAGTTAAGGGAGAATTGGGGACCAGACGTTAGACAAAGGAGAGGCAAGGATGAGGCAGGGGTAAGGGTGAAGCAAGGCTGAGGTGAGGATGAGGATAACTGAAGAAGAAAAAAAAAGTCTGAAACGAAAAAAGAAGTGGAAAAGGCAGGTGTCGAAGTGGCAGGGACAGAAGTGACAAGTAGACATGAGAGGAGCTGAAGTGACAGGGCGGATACGAGAGATGGAAGTGACGGAAATGAAAGTGACAATGGTGGAAGTGGCCGGTAAGGTAGTGATGGACTAAGCAGGGTTGAAATAGACAGGGTGGATGTGACAAGGGTGAAAATGACAGGGGTGGAAGAGGTATGGGTGGAAGTGACAGAAGTGGAAGTTATTGGAGTGGAAGTGGCAGTGATGAAAGTGACAGGAGTGGAAGTGACAGGGATGGAAGTGACATGAGTGATAGTGGCCGGGGTGTAAGTGATAGCTGTGAAACTGACAGGGGTGAAAATGACAGAGGAAGCGGCAGGAGCAGCGGTGACAAGGGTGAAAGAGGTACGAGAGGTTGAGTAGTTGTTGAAACTGACAAGAGAGAGAGAGAGGGAGACTAGTATGTTGTAGGGAAGGTGAAGCAGGGTAGAGGGAGGCAAGGGCCAGGTTGGGAGACAGGGAAGTGAGGGCCAGGGGTTAGGCAGAGGGTTGGGGTAAGGTTGGGTGACAGGGCGAGGGAATGTGGACTGAGGCAGAGTGACATGAGAGAAAAAGACGGGAGTGACAGGAAGACAAGGGAGAGAGAGCTACGGGTGAGGCAGACAGGGACACAGGGATGAGGTAGGCAGGGGGACAGGGTGGAAGGAGGCAGGGGCGAGACAGGGAGACAGTGGAGAGTGAGGCAAGGGTGAAAGGAGAAGTGTAAGGTAGTCAGAAGTTTCTCTTGGAGGCAGGGGAAGGGGTGGGGTAGCGTGGCAGGGATGATGCAGGAAGGAGTGAAAAGGGAGAGGCAGAGGATACAGGGATGAGGCAGGGAGGCAATGATGAGGAAGGGGAGGTAGGAGTGAGACAGAGGAGGCGGGGGTAAGGCAGATGAGGCAGGCAGGAAGCGAGGGGTGAGGCAGGAGTAAGTGGGTGTATGATGATGGATCAGGGGCAGGCTGCTGGCTTATTATATCATCCATGACGGTCCTTTCTCCCCCCCAACACTCTCTCTTCTCTCTCTCTCTCTCTCTCTTTGTGTGAGTGTGTGTGTTTTATCTTAGTTTCTTATTTTTTCACTAGAACATGTATTTCTCTTAAAAAGGTCGCACCAATTGGTAAGGACGGTCAGTGCTGTGTGATCCATGGTGTTAAGCTAAACTATGCCATCTCTACTCTTTCTGTATTACACACACACACACACACACGCACATTCATTCATTCACTCATTGTTTTAGTGCTTGCAAGAAACAGATAATTTCATAGTCTTTACATATCATGATTTATATTCTCTAATACCCCTTTATTTTTTTGTTTACTCTCTTTCTCTTTTATCTCTCTCCACCTCTTTCTCACGCTCTTTTTCTTTTCCTCTCGAGCTGCCGTCCTTTCCCACTTTTTTATCCAGGAGAGTTTTTGCGGCATCTCGCTCATTTTCCTTTTTTATACTCTCTCTCTCTCTCTCTCTCTCTCTCTCTCTCTCTCTCTCATTTGCCCTCGTCTCCTACATTTCACCCACTTACATTTCTGTCTGTCTCGCTTGTACTCTGCCTGTCTCATACATTGTCTTGGACAGACTTTCTCCTACGCTCTCTAATTGTTTGTCTCGCCGCTGTCTCCTTTCACACTTCCTTTCTTATTCACACACACACACACACACACACACCACTTCAATCGAAATCTTACTCATGTGAAACTGCTGAGAGGCTTCCAATACACCAAAAACGACACAATCTTTTTTATATAACAGTTCTATGACATAAAATAAAAAAAAATTAGTATTATTTCACTTATCATTTCATTTTTCGTTGTGCTGTGAGGTGTTGTGGAACCAGAGCCAATAATCACTTACTTTCCACGCCTAGGGTTTCAGATAACGAGGGGTGACTTAATTCGATCAATTAGTGTTCATGTTAATTAACTTAAGAAGATAATTTCACATTTTTGTTGTACCGGAGAGAGACTCCTGCCTTAGGTGGCATCGATGTAACGAACGGAGCTTCCCGGTCGAACAAACATCTCTCATCCCCTTCCCTTCCCCATGAAATGGGATTGACTGACTGCAGCAGAATGGTTATTTCGGCCTGCAGGACACTAGGCTTACATCTAGATTAGCCTGGGATTACACTGCATGGTTTCATTGAACTTTACTATATTAGCAATTAACACAGGTTTGATTGTATCTTCAGTAATGAATATTTTGCCAAGATTACCAGTTTCATTGTCATTCAGTACTTCAGTAATAATTTTCTGGTGTTAACACAGTTTCTTCATCACTGTTAATAAGATCTGTGAAGGCTCTGACAGCTATAAGATGGTCTAAAGGAAAAGTTGTCCCTGATTACACACTGAACGTAACAGTGTTTCTCAGTGTTATTTTACTCACCAGTTTGCCGTCCTCATAGTGAGAGATGCATTCCCACCCATGTTGTTTTGTTTTCATTGACCCTGACAGAGGAAGAAAACACAGGGACAGTACATTAACCAGACAGTAAATTGGTGTAATTTGCTGTAGGATTAAAAGAAGGAAGTTGAGGAATGCATGATCTCACTCTGACATGCAAAGTAATTGACGTAATGTTAGGGGACAGTTTTTGTTTCGTCCTTGTTTTGTGGGTGGTACACGCATACTGTTTGTAGAGAGCATGGTCAAGGAGGTCCATTTTAATAAAGCGGCTAGACATGAATCTGTGTATGACTCATATACACTCTACTTGTTTTGTTTACTTTTCATACGAGTAGTGCCATAGTACCTTGATTTTCAGTGTTTTTGTCCTCGTCCAGGTTCCTTTAGTAACGTATTCAGACTCTCACATTCATAGTCACTGCCGCTTCAACAGAACAGTTTTCCACACACTTCTCACAAAAGCATCCCTCACTTATATTCGTTACTCTTACATCACTCATGAGTGGAAGAGGATAATTTCTCCAGTAAAAGAAAGTAGTATAGTTCAGCCTCACGATTTATTTTAGCTTGATGACACATAAACATGCCTTCTATGTGTCTAGTAAACCTACGATCCCATGAAAAAAGTGGATGTTAGCCGGTCACTGCATTTCTTACATATATACATGTACATATAAATACATGCATGCATACATGCACGTAAAAATAAATTCATATATACATACAAAAATACGTAGATACTTCTCCAGTGCTATTTTAATGTAGCTTCTGCCGTTTCTGCCATAAGCCTGATTGAGAGTGACAGTGAGATCTACAACAATCATTCATTTTAACTATTTATGATTTATCACTAAGTACAGATGTTATTTTGGCTCCCTACATCACTGACTGTCAGCGGTTACTCTTTCTGGAATTGCTCTTAAACCACATCCATTTCCTGCAACATGGCACGCTTCCCTTTTCCCCTACTATGTACACCTTCCCAGCGCCTTACACCCAAGTCTCCTCTCTGTTTACCCAACCGTATGAGAGTATTTTTAGAAGCAGGGTGGGTGGTTACTGGTTAGTGAGAGAGGTGTGGTTAGTGACGCAAAAGATTACGAAAGCCAACAAAGTGGCTCCGTGAGCAGAAGTATGGCGTCGCGTGAATTGAGGGAGAACGAAATGTAAGGGGTTCTGCGGAATATTGGGAAAATATAAATTCCCGACTTCCAGTAATATTAACACGTGCACTGTCGTCTTATCACCCTCCATCCTACGCTTTTCAGTCACCTTTCCATCCACAGTCCAACGCCCTTCTTTCACCATCCTCTGGCACCACCAACCCACTCTACATCAGACTTTACTCCTCCCTTCTATCACCATCTCCTTGCACCACCAACTCATTCCACTTCATACTTTATTACGCCTTCCTTTCACCATTTTGTAGCACCACCAACCCACTCTACTTCACCCTTTGCACCAATCTTTGCGTCTATCACCAACCTGCATCTTCCATCTACCCCGTTACCTGGAGTTTCACGGCCCATCACTACACCGTGCCTTCCACCCACTGCACCGCCTTACATTAAACACCTACACTTTCCATATCTCTGTGCTCTCCACTCATCAGCAACACCACCACTTTAGGTCATCTATTTATAACCATCCACACCACTCGAAGTATAACACCTACTCCACATCCCAAGTCTCCCACTCACTCTCCCACCCTACGTCTGACACCCACCTTTCTACCCATCACCACCCAAAACTCTCCACCCACCATTCTACATTCTCTACTTCCGACATACAACTACGCCTACTCCGCAGTCCCAAGCCTTACGCTGTCTGCTCACTCACTTTACAATCCTTCACTGTATTCTGCCTTACATCGTACACTTACCTCCCACAACGCTAACCTACATCACATACCCACTCCACCACAGCCATCTTTCCACCCACTGCTAACCTGTTCCATCCACCCTCCACCCTATGCAATATTCCATCCTCGCACCCTATTATCCTACGTCATATATCCATCCCCATCATTTCCTGCACCATCCATCTACTATAGGTACCTTACACCCTACCCCATACACCCACTTAGCCACCCAGCCAGCCCTCCTCATTCCCGGAACTACCACAGGCCTCACACGCAGACACCACCGTACCGTTGCTATTAATACTAAACACATCTTGTTCCACTTTTCTTTCTTGCCGTAACTGAAGCAAACACAGCATTCATAA
>JAGKTI010037901.1:0-10813 GCA_018397915.1 Birgus latro | reverse complement strand
ATATATCGAAATACACACCTGAACAGCACCGCATCCCCGAAGGAACAACAGAGGTGTAACCCCCACCCCAGGAGGAGACAACAGGGAGGCTGACAAGGAGTCCACGGGATCATGTCCACAAGGGAATATCTCCCCTGATAACATACGCCCTTCTCACCCGCAACCAACACCACCCGGAGTGTGCAGTATCAGCGCACTACACTCCAGCCAGGACAGGGCTCTTCAGGTTTGGGGTGGAGCTAACCCTTTGGTCCCAGACAGCATCCATGTCACGGTGACTAGCCGCACCAGGAGAGAGATGGCCACCAGCCGCTCTGCAGCTGCTTCCCTCCCTCAGCAGGACAGGGTGACGGCCACCAGCATCATCCAGGGAGAGACGGCCACCAACTGCGCTCCGTTAATTGGCCCTCCAGAAAACAGGGCTTTTGTGACTGCCTACAGCCATACCAGCAGGCAGGTGACGGCCACTGGCTGAACCTCGACTGCCTCCTCAAGAGGGGACGTAAATTCGGTGATGGCCACCAGCCTCACTACTACTGCAGTCCCCCTGGGGAGCAGGGCTCCACCAGCCGCACTACTACTGCAGTCCCCTTGGGGAACAGGATTCCAGTGATGGCCACAAGCTGCACCAGCAGGCAGGTGACAGCCTCCAGCCGAACCTCGACTGCCATCACGCAGGGAAGGTGGACCTCGGTGAGGGCCACCAGCCACACCGGCAGCCCAGTGGCAGGGAAGGACTTCGGTGAGAGCCACCAGCCACAATGGCAGCCCAGTGACGGCCACCAGCTGCACTAGGGGTGCAGTCCTCTCGGGGCATACCTTGGTGATGGCCACCACCCACACCGGCGGGCGTGTGACAGCCACCAGCTGCACTCCCCCGCAGTCCGTCAGGAGTACGGGACCTCAGTGATGGCCTCCAGCCACACTGAGGAGGAGACAATCACCAGCCGCTCCTTGCCTGCTGCTCTAGGGGACTTGGCGACAGCCTCCAGCCATGGCAAGAAGGGAACGGCCACTAGCCGCCCCTTACCCCCTACCCCTGTGGCTTCCCCCTTCGAGGATTTCCCTTGCTTGCTCACCCACACCTGCGGCAGAGTGGGATCCCTCACCCTCACTCTTCCCAGAGGCCATGTGACGGCCTCCAGCCACACTGAGGAGGCGACAGCCACCATCCGCTCCTCACATGCTGCTCTAGGGGACTTGGCGACAGTCTCCAGCCACGCCAAGGAGGGAACGGCCACTACCCGCCCCTTACTCCCTACCCCTGCGCCTTCCCCCTTCGAGGATTTCCCTTGCTTGCTCACCCACACCTGTGGCAGAGCGGGATCCCTCACCCTCACTCTTCCCAGAGATCATTCCTAGGAGGAGCAGCACCTGGAGAAGGTCTGGCAAGGCCCTGTGGTACGCCGAGAGGTACAAGCCCTGCAAACAGCTCCCCGGCGACACCAACCCCTGACGGACTCTCTACAATAGGGGCACCGCAGACCCCTCCTGACGGAGGCCTAAACAGAGAGAGACTGCAGCCTTCGGACCAGCTGGGACATCCCCAGGACCCTGGGGCATGACCTCCCCAACCCCGCCAGATGACGTCCTGCTCAAGAGAGCCAGCGCAAGCAAGTACGCCTGCTCTCCCTTTCTGAGCCCAGCCCAGAGCCCCAACCTTCAGTCCCCCTCAGTGACGGGCCCCTCACCACGCCCCCTTGCAGCCCTTCTCGGACGACCTGGCCCACAGCAGTAGTCCCGGGCCTCCTGACGAAGGCCGCCACATCTAACAGGACCCCCACGACACTGGGCCTGCACCTGTAGCAGCCTAAGGCTACGCCGCACGTCCAAGAGGCCTCCAATCCTGTTCATAGTGCCTGACTACTGTATAGTGTATCGTGTGTTGTATTGTCTTGTATTGTATTCAGTTGTAGGGTAATATATGTGTAAGGTTGGTTGCCCAGAGTTCTTATGCCCTGTTCCATGAGCTGCTATAATATCTGACAAGGTCTAAAAAGAGGACCCCGCTCCCAGTGCCGTGTTTAACCCGCCGAGTCCCATCGACGTACGATGCACGTCGCTACTTTTTTCCGCGGACAGACCCAACGACGTGCATCATACGTCACGCAATTGCAAGGCACATTGTGTGCACATTTTTCAACATTCGCGGGTGATTTTTGGTAGGCATATGTGGGAGACCTTCCTCTACCTGCTGTCAAGCGGAGTTACTGCCTGGCCCCTCCTAACCCCCCCTTCCCTCCTCCCCACCCTGGGCAATTCGCCTGTTAGCAGTAACCCAGCCAGTAAAGGTATGTTGCCCCACGGTCTCTCTAATGACGAAATTCACGGTGAAAATTATTCCTGTGGTAGAGGACAAAGAAACAAAGAAGCTAGAGGTAGAAACAAACAAAAGTGATGAGGTGGTAATGTCGTTAAGGAAGGGGCCATATACTGGGTTTTGGGTAAGTGAACAATGCTTATAAATGCCTATATTATTGTGTGAAAACCATTATAGACTTTTACTACACATAAATTCGTACCAAATAAATGAAATAAATATGTAATTTAAAGTGGTTTGAATTAGTCAACCCTTCCATAGTTCGTTTTCTTAGCCAGGTACCCTGAAAAAGAAAGAAAACGTAAGGTTGAGTGACACCTGTATCAACATTTTTTTACCTCAGGATCGCGATTTCACTATGAATTGTCGATGTTTCTCACCAAAAGCGAAGGTTTCAGCCAAAAAACAAAAAGTCGAAAATCGGTCGGGATCTGGGGGTAGGCTGGGTAAAAAAACGGTCGACCGGGACTGGACGGGTTAAAACACTCTACCTTCTCAAGCGACTCACCATTCAAAACTATATTCATCCTCTTACCATCTACCAACCTCGTACACTTCACTTTACTCTTATTCTCATTTGCACTCAATTTCCTCCTTTCACACACCCTTCCAAACACCTCCACCAGCTGTGTCAATCTCTCCTCTGAATCAGCCACCAGTGCAGTATTATCCGCAAACAGCAGCTGATTCAGATTCCACTCTATACCATCAGCATTCACCAGACTCAAACCTCCACCTAACACTTTTGAATTCATCTCCCTTACAACACCATCCATATAAATATTACCAAGGCGACATCATACATCCCTGCCTCAACCTCACTCTCTGCTACTCACAGTATTTCCCACTCGTAAATTATACACGCTCTGCTATTTACAGAAAAAAAAATCACTCCTATTAGCAACCTACCATCAAGTCCATGCAATCTTAATACAGTCCACAAGCCTCCCTATCAGTTCTACCATACGCGTTCTCTAAATCCATGATCGCCCCAAACACATCCTTACCTTTCGCTAAATACTTTTCACACACCTGTCTCACAGCAAACACCTGATCCACTCATCTCCTCCCTCTCCTAAAGCCACACTGCTCATCACCAATCACTGCCTCTGTACCCTTTCTAACTCTCCTAATTAACACTCTACCGTACACCTTACCTACAACACTCAACAGACGTATACCCCGGCCTAAAGCTAGTTCATTCATACTTATCATCCTTACCTTTATACAACGGAACCACACAAGCACTTGCCCAGTCAACTGGCACCATACCCCTCACAAAACACACGTTAAACAATCTTACTAACCAGTCAACAATAGTCGCTCCACCATCTTTCGGGCATTCCACAGCACACCCATCCATACCTGCAGCTTTCTATTTTCATCTCCTTTACTGACTCCTGCACTTCCTCCATCGTGGTCAAAGAATCATTTAACTCCCCCAACACATTTATTCCTTCCATCCTTCTATCTGCCACAGTCTCATTCTCCCTTTCCCTACATTTAACAATCATTCAAAATACTTCGCCCGTCTTTTCCTTACTGCATCCATCCCAAATAACATCCTTCCATCTTCTGCTTTTACTTGCTCTTCCTTCCCAGACTCTCACTTTCGCACCCTTTTCACCTCCTTCCAAAATTGTCTTTTTCCGTTGAAAATTCTCAGTCAACCCCCTACCCCACCTCTCATCTGCTGTCACTTTAGCATCACGCACAGCCCTTCTCACCCTATTCCTCTTTTCCTTATACCTCTCATCCTTCCTCTGCATCCACACTTCATATGCACGTCTCTTCTAAGTCACAGCCATACTTTCTTCTTCGCACCACCATTCACTTCCCTCATCTTTCAGTTTCTCCTCATACTCTGTAATTTTCTCTATTTTATCCAAGTCACTCACTTTCGAAACCTCCCTGCCACACCTAACTCTCTTAGCTCTCACCCATCTCTTACCTACTTTCAGCTTTCCCTCCACCAGGTAGTGGTCAGACATACCTCCATCCAGCGGTCTTCCTCTTACACTCCTGGACACAACCACATAGTCTATCAATGCTTTTCAGCAACCCTTCCATCCTCCTGTCTCACCCACTGATAAATATCTTTCTTCTCAAACAAGGTGTTTCCAATCACCATCTCTCGCCCAGCACATCCCTATCATTCGTTCTCCATTTTCATTCCTTCCACGCACACCGTGCATACCTACACCTTCAACTGCTACATTTCCCACTCTAGCATTTAGATCTCCCATCATTACCACATTAACATTTACATCAAAACTCTGCAGACACTAATCAATATCATTCCAGTGAGACTTCCTCTCTTCTGCATTCCTTTCGCTACCAGGTCCATATGCACTCACATATACCCACAACTCACGTCCAAATTTCGCTTTCACCCACACCAGTCTCGATGACAGCTCCTTCCATTCAGTCACACACTGCTGCACTTCCGGGCTCATTAATAAGGCCACACCTTCTCTCGCCCTTCCTCTATCAACACCTGACATCTTTCCATTCACTCTTCGAAACTTAGACTCACATTTTCCTTTCATCTTTGTTTCACTCAAAGCTAACACATCCAACTTTCTTCTCACAACATTCTCCCAATCTCCTCCCTTTTAGTCTCAATCGTACTACATCCACGCACATTCATAGACCAATCTTCAGGGTACGCGGATAGCTCAATCCCCATTCCCTTTCCATTCCCATTCTCATTGTTGAAACTAAAACAGAGGAGGGGGTCCCTAGTCCCCTCACCCCTCCCCTTTTTGTTGCCTTTTACGACACGCAGGGAATATGATGGCAGAATTCTTCGTAACACAAGCTGGCAGCAGAGTGGTAGTACCACCTCATAATGCGGCCAGATTGTGTTCCCCCGCCACAGAGGGATAGGACCGTATCTCTGAAAAATAATTACAGCGCTAGTTCACCTATAACGGTGGAGATATGAGTGTTAGAGTCCAGGGTCATCGGGTAAAACATTTATATATTTTTCATCGTTACTCAGCTGATTCCGATTCAATTCCAATTATCGGATATTTTTTCCTTTCCGATACCGATACCGATATTAATCGACTTTTGCTTGCCGATTTACATCACTAACCACACCACAAATTGCCATACCTCACACTGTCACAGAGCACACTTCCACAACTCACATTTCCACAGCCCGATAGGCCTACCGTGCACCCCACACATGAACCTATGAAACCTATTTTATTTTGTTCCTGGCACCTCTCCCACCATGAAAAATGGGTGCCACCATCACCAAACTGTGATGGACTACCTGTGTGTCGTCATTTTCAAATGAACGTCAGCAAAATTACAGCAATTACATTTTCGCTTATAACTCAGCTTTTAGGATAGATAGAGATGAAGTCTTGGTGTCTACACCCATGTTTTTGAGGACGAGGAATCCAGTAATGACACTAAAATATCCCTATGACACTTCGTTAACTCGGAATTCAAAATGGCTGCCATTGAAACCAGCAGAAATCACACTTTCTGTCATATTTTGACTTTCAAATTAAGTAGATGGTTGTTCATGGGTTCTAAGCCTTCAGGATGATACGCATGTTTTTAACCTGATGTTACTTTAATACCTGGAGACCATCATCGATTTCAGAATGGCTGCCAATATTCCCAGAGTGCGTATTGTTGACAGTCATAACCACATAATAACCCACTCCATTGTGGGCGTTTAACATATATTGACATTTTGAAGTAAAAACCCTTATTCAGAATAAAATATACTAGGTAGCTCCATCAAATCATCCAACAAAACAGAAACCAAATATAACTGACAACTAAAAATCAACTTGACTAGATAAAATGACAAGAAATAATATGATGATTATAACAAATGAATAGTCTGGTTAATCAGTCCAGATGATGCACACAACCTGTAATAATTTTTATTCATCTACAGTATTATTACAGATAAAGACCCACACATTTAGTAATTAATAAGAACAGGCATTATGCAATGCTTCAAAATAATAAATTACTTTTCTACGAACCATTTCACGAGTTACTTTCATTGCTTATTACGGGTTACTAATGAACTGATAATAGCCAGAGCTTATAATACATAATCTTAATGCTCACATCTAATTCAGTCCACAGTATTATCACACAGGTATGTGTACCAACTTCTCACACATTAAACAAAATTCTAATATTGAAAAATACAGCAAATAAAGTCAGCCCATTGCTAATGAACATAAAATATTGCGAAACTCGTAGCATAAAGATATAATTTCCAATCATGGGACACTACCAACAATAAATGTTCAGTCATTAGGCTATCACTATCACTCCCTGACACTACGTTTTCATCAGATGCCATGTTATCCTCTTCAGTTTTGCTATCAGATGAGATGATTTTGTCATCACTTGGCAATATGTCGCCTTCCACAGCTACATCAGCAGGAATCAGTGGCCCTTGGAACCACATAGGTTGAAGCTTGCCATCAGTATTTGTCCAGCCATGTCCATCAGTCGCCTGTTGTACTCGTGGTTGATGTATATGAGCGACTTTCCAGAAAGCAACCTTGTAGTTGGCACGTATGATATGTTGATGCAGTGCTTTCTGACAAGGTGGAAGTAGACTGAGGTCAATATTTCGACTCAGGTAGATGTTACCATCTGGGCCACCACACTTCTCCAAGAGGATTGCTGCACGAGCTGTGTCCACACTCTTGAACCGTCCTCTCCCATACATGGCACATGTGAACTGTTCTAGTTCATCATCCAACCTGGCAGGGACTTCCCATGTTTCTCCTAGTTGGAAAATGCATTTTGGAAGGCTTCTGTCTTCTGGAGCAATTTGATAGGTCGAACTTTCCCAACACCCTTAAATGCACTGGTAGTGTCGCAATGTGTGAATGCATGAAGAGGCATCAGCGCTGTACATATCTCTTGGCCATACTCCCTTGCCAAATCTGAGATGTTTAGGAACCTTCTCTTGTTTCCTGTGCCAGTGCCAAAGAGGATGGTGATCTCAGCTTTGATTCATGATGTAGCATGATGAAGAATGTATCACTATCTGGGCTACGGATATGTACTGTGCCATAGCCCTGGTCTTGGCCATAGGCACTGTACAGGGATTTTTTTTTTAGATTACCATCCTCTTTGACACTGGCAACCTATGTGGAACCTATGTGCTTCCAAGGGCCACTGATTCCTGCTGATGTAGCTGTGGAAGGCGACATATTGCCAAGTGATGACGAAATCAACTCATCTGATAGTGAAACTGAAGAGGATAACATGGCATCTGTTGAAAATGTAGTGCCAGAGAGTGATAGTGATGATGACTGAACTTTTATTGATGGTGGTGTCCCATGATTGGAAATTATACCTTTATGCTATGAGCTTCGCAATATTTTATGTTCATTAGCAATGGGCTGACTTTATTTGTTATATGTTTCAGTATTAAAATTTTGTTTAATGTGTGAGAATTTTGTACATATACATTTGTGATAATACTGTGGCCTGAATTAGATGTGAGCATTATGTATACTAAGCCCTGGTTATTATCAGTTCACTAGTAACCGGTAATAAACAATGAAAGTACTGTAACTTGTGAAATGGTTTGCAGTAATTTATTATTTTGAAGCATTGCATAATGCCTGTTCTTATTAATTACTAAATGTGTGGGTCTTTATCTGTAATAATACTGTAGATGAATAAAAATTATTACAGGTTGTGTGCATCATCTGGACTGATTAACCAGACTATTCATTTGTTATAATCATTATATTATTTCTTGTTATTTTATCTAGTCAAGTTGATTTTTAGTTGTCAGTTATATTTGGTTTCTGTTTTGTTGGATGATTTGATGGAGTTACATAGTATATTTTATTCTGAATAAGGGTTTTTACTTCAAAATGTCAATATATGTTAAACGCCCATAATGGAGCGTGTTATTATATGGTTATGACTGACAACAATACGCACTCTGGCAATATCGGCAGCCATTCTGAATTCGATGATGGTATCCAGGTATTAAAGTAACATCAGGTTAAAACACACTTATCATCCTGAAGGCTTAGAACCCATGAACAATCATCTACCTAACTTGACAGTCAAAATATGGCAGAAAGTGTGATTTCTGCTGGTTTCAATGACAGCCATTTTGAAATCCGAGTTAACCAAAAGTCATAGGGATATTTTAGTGTCATTACTGGATTCCTCGTCCTCAAAAACATGGGTGTAGACACCAAGACCTCATCTCTATCTATTCTAAAAGCTGAGTTATAAGCGAAAATGTAATTGCTGTAATTTTGCTGACGTTCATTTGAAAATGACGACACACAGGTAGTTCATCCCAATTTGGTGATGGTGCCATCCATTTTTCATGTTGGGAGGGGTGCCAGGAACAACACAATATAGGTTTCATATGTTCCTGGGTGGGGTGCACGGTAGGCCTATCGTGCCCATGGACTATATCATGCATCACCTCATTATCTAGAAAACATTTTGTGGATCATTGTTAAAATTACTGTGTGACCTTATTAAAAACCACACTGAGGTGTTTACCTTAACAATGAACTTGTTTGTTTTAACAAGGTTCTCAGAGGGGTCGACTTGGCACTGCAAACCACCCACGTTGGCTCAGTTTTCCAGGCTGCTGGAATATCCACTCTTGACAGCCAAGCATATTTCTTATAGGTACTTCTTATCATCACTGAAGGAATCAGCAACTCCATCGTCTAGAACTGGTAAAGTAGGAGAGTCAGTTGGGTGAAAATTTACGATTTTTGTCTGCCAACCAGGAAGCTCCTCTCTAAGTGTCCCTTGAGTTACTCCATCTACCTCATGAAATAGATGTCGTAACAGAATTTCACTGTAATGCAGAAGACACATAAACCAGTGTAGTGAATGACCTGTCTAATCATCAAGCTCCTTAATTTCTCCATTCCTCAACCTGGTGTTGGTTAGTTCCATCACATCTTCTGCTAGTAGTGTTTTGGTGTCAGTGTTGTGGTCACCCAGGAACTTTAAAAGGGATCCATATATGGACCTGGCTGATCCGACCTGAGGTACCAGATGACCTAAAAAGTAGTGTCCATTTTCTGCAGTAATGGCAATATGCGTCTCTGAAATGTTCTTTCTATGATAAACACCATCCTCAAGTTTACCTTGAATGAAGGTTCCATCTTTTCGACAATCAAAATATTGTGATATAACCTCTGCTTGATACCAACTTCCAGTGACTGCTTCAGAACGAAACTGGATTCTTGCTCGTGTTAGCTTGCTTCTGTCAATAACATTAGTACTCATCATGTTGTTTACGAGGCCCACATCCTGAAGGGCGGTTGTCACTGCTGCGGCAGTCATGTCAGGTAAGCCATATCTGTCACACTCTGGCTAGAGCCTTTAAAGATTGTCGCTTTCATGTTTTTTTCTTGAGTTTGTTTTTAATCCTGGGACTTCACAGTTCGTTTCTACTGATTCGTCCCTCTAGTTATACCGACTGGAACTTACACTGCTTAGTGGTCTCATATTTCTGCTTTTGTATTCTCGTTGTCTGGTATTTTTGCGTGTGTGTGTGTGTGTGTGTGTGTGTGTGTGTGTTTTAGCCAAGCTAATTCTTATTCAGTGTGGAAATGCACATTATCCTCTGCGTGCGCTGGTCTCGCTGAAACTACAGTTCTAACTTGGGAACTTTTACCTCTTTTTGGCATATGCATTGGTCCAGAACACTGACAGCTACCTGTGACAAAGAGTTTAAGACTTACCTTACAAAATTGCTGTACTTTGGGTTTTGTCGACTCTGCATTCACTCTTTTCTTTGGACTCCTTAATATTTGATCTCTTTATGCATTGTGATATATCGTAATTCTGTCTGCTACTGATTTCAATTTACACGTTGGAATAGATGCTACTTGCCAGATGTCAAAAACCACTTCAGCAACTTAACTTGAAACACATCTGATATCTAACTCATTCTTGGCAATGTGTTCAATATAAATTTTCTCCGCCACATAAAAATGATGTTTCATAATGTCTCTGTGCATGAACAATGTCTCAAGTCTTCCAGCTCTACCATACATATTACTGTAGCACTTCTGGTAAAATATTTCAGATTTGAATTGTGATCCATCATGTTATTCTATGTGGCTATGAACGGAAAGTTAAATTCATATTAAACGCATACATTTTATCACCTGTAATCCAAAGAAAAAGATTTCTAAACAAAACATCCAGTAGTAAAGATGTATGTTCGATATACAGGGCCTTTGTATCTGCGTCTCGAGTAAGAAAATTGAACAACTTTATCGACTTGGTGGCATGTCAAGCATTTACAATAAGACAAAAATATTTTGACTGCCCATAAATGTAAAAAATATGTACCTCACCAATTAAAAATTTAGTAGTTGGCAATTTCACTCCACCCCTAATTCATACATCTATATCTATATTTGTAAATCTATCTATCTATCTTTCTATCTGTATAATGTGTGTGTGTGTGTGTGTGTGTGTGTGTGTGTG
>JAGKTI010037900.1:0-10813 GCA_018397915.1 Birgus latro | reverse complement strand
GAGAAAAGACTTTTCTGGGAATAGAAAAGGTGTGGTAACAGAAATATTTGGCTGCCAAGCAAAGGGCTAGAAGGAACTGTACAGGGCAAAATCTGAGACTTACGCTGGATAACCTAAATAGCACTGAAAGGAAGAATATGGTATTTAAGGTAGCAAATGAGATGTAGAGGGAAAACAGCCATATCATAAGTGAGCAGTGTGTGAAGAATGATGAAGGAAAGGTAGTGGTGGACAGTGAGGATATTAAACATGCCTGGAGAGAGCATTATAACTGGTTGCTGAATGAGGAGTTTGACTGGAACAGGGAAGGTTTGGAGTCAGCAGATCCATTGTTTGGCCCTTGGCCTTTGATTGATGCTGCTACTGTGAGCAGGGCAATAGGCAGAATGCAGGTGGGGAAGGCAGCATATGTGTCTGGGTTAACTGCTGAAATGCTGAAAACCTCAGGAGATATAGGAGTGGGTTTAGTTACTGATTTGATAAATATGATTATATGTGAGTGTGTTGTCTCAGGTACCTGGCTGAAGATCATGATTGTAAATGTGCACAAGGGGAAGGGTGATGCCCTGGGCAGTGTAAATTATAGAGGCATAAAACTTTTGGACTGGATTATGAAGGTAAAGGAGAAAGTCTTAGAAGGTACGATAAGGGTAAGAGTGAATATTGATGAGTTGCAGTTTGGGTTTATGCCAGGCAAAGGGACCACTGATGCCATATTCATTTTCCAACACTTGGCATCAGAAATGGACTCCCATAGAAGATGTCTGCTGATGACTTGGTGTTGATTGCAGAGAATGAAAGGGAGGCAGAGGAAAGATTTAGCAAGTGGAGAGACGGACTGGGTCACAAGGGTTTTAGAGTAAATATGGATGAATCAGAAGTGATTGTATCTAGGACTGTTGACAGTACAATGAAAGCAGAGGGAGAGTGGCCATGTGTGGTTTGTCACAAGGATGTTGAAAGTACTGTAACTCTAACTTGTGCAGTATTTGTGTTAAGTGGGTGCATGAGAGATGCAATAGTATTATAGGTAGACTGCAAGATAATACTGGTTTTGTGTGTGTGGTGTTTCAGGGAGAGCATTTACAGATTGTCAGGCATGAAAGGACTGATATTGCTAGTGAATCTCTTGAGTGTGTGGAAGAGTTTTGTTATTTGGGGGACATGTTATTGGAGATGGGGCTGGAGCCACCTTCTTGGCTAGGGTAAGGAGTGGTTGGAGGAAGTTTGGGGAGCTGTTGCCTTTAATGACATTGAGAGGGCTCTCCTTCCATGCTAAGGGATCTTTGTGTTAGGTGTGTAATGCTGTATGGTAGTGAGACCTGGGCAGTAAAGGAAGAGGATATCCATTGGCTCAAACATACAGAAATGAGACTGATTAGATGGATATGTAGTGCGGCCTTGAATGCGAGGCCTGTGGGGGCGTGGGACAAGGTTTAAGATTGAAGAATTGAGAGGAGGGACGGGACTGGAGTGTATTAGTGTTGTGATGAGGAGGGGTAGATTGAGATGGTTTGGGCACATGAAGAGGATGGCGGATGACAAATGAGTGCGGAAAGTGAGAACCGTGAACATCAGAGGTAGGATTGTGAGAGGCCAGCCAAAAGACCTGGGATGACTTCAAGGATAAGGGACTGATTAGGGAGGCTGCCAGAGATTGAGCAGCATAGAGAGTTGCCATTAGGTGACCAAGGTCGATGCACGGAAGCATGCTGAAGCCATTTTAATCTATACGAGCTTAACGAACAAGTGAGTCGTGGAACGTGAGAGTTAATTGTAAACATATTAGCAGTACAGTAGTAGAAGAGGTAATATTACACAGCAACCTGAGTGTCCTGAGTGTTAATACTATCACCATAACCCCATTAGTGGTAAGGACAACTCTAGTATTCTATTTCAGTTAATTTTATAATCCTAGATGGTGTTCTTTTCAGTTGAGAGTAAGTCATAGTAACCTGAGAGTGTTAATAGTGTCACCATTAACCTTCTAATGATCAGGAAAGCTCTGGTATTTTGTTTTAATTGTCAGATTTTTTTTTCACCTGAGGCTGTCATACGAACCTAAGACATAATACTGTAACACCTTCTTGGGACGTCTCAAGTATTTCATTCCAGCTCTTTTATTCACTATTTTATTCACCAGGAAATGAGTCATAGGAGCCTGAGTCTTGATGCAGGTACCATTAGCCTTCTCAAAATAGGGGCAGTTCTAGTAATTTATTCCAGTTAAACCCCTACGATGATTTTTTCTTACGATGGTTGTTTCTGTTGAGAGTACTTTTATATCATGCCTGAGTGTGTCATCATTAAACTTTCCATGGTGGGGAAAACACAGTGTAATATGTAACAGTGTAGTGTATAGAGCTGTGTCACTCAGGAACATCTGATATTTAATGATGATGTGGATGTGTTGGATAATGTTTACAGAAGCACCTGGAGATGGTTTGCCCAAGTGGGGAGTATGAATAATGAGAGACTGACTAGGAGAGTGCATGTGAGTAAGGTGGAAGGGGAGACCAGGGATGAGATGAAGGGATGGGGTGGTGCAAATGGGGAACGAGATATTGACCAGGAGAGTGTATGCGAGTGTGATGGAGGGGAGACCAAAGATGAGATGAAGGGATGGAATGAAGAGAATGGAGAATGAAAGACTGAGTAGGAGAGTGTATGAGTGTGAGGTGGAGGGGGACTCGAGTATGAGATGAAAGAATGGAACAGTGAGAATGGAGAGTGAGAGACTGACCAGGAGAGTGTGAATGAGGTGGAGAGAAGTCTGAGGATGAGATGAAGGGATAGGATGGAAAGAAAGAAGACTGACTGACTAGGGAAATGTATGTGAGTGAGATAAAGGAGGAGACTGAGGATAGGGTGGTGAAAATGGAGAATGAGAGAGTGACCAGGGGAATGTTTGTGAGTGAGGTGGAGGGGGGGGGGATGGAGAGTGAGAATGAGTTGGAGGGATGGGGTGGAGAGTTGCCTTAGTGAGTATGTTGTGAGCTGGAGGAAGAGCAGCCTGATGGTAGAAGACAGGGTAACATGGAGGCATTTCCCCTACGCCCTCCATCGTAAATCTCGTATATAGCCAATTAGTTTTTACATGATGGAACTGAGACCACAGCTTAAATACTTTACTCAGTTTTTTTTTTTACTGAGGCGACGATGCACTTGACAGGTTGGTGATGACTGCCTGAATGCAACTTGTCCGAGTAACATCGTTGTACAGTATTTGAGTCATTAAGTTTCAGTTCACATTACCGATAATTATTTGAAATACAGAGATGTCATTCAGACATGTTGCATTCAGCCAGTCATCGCCAAACTGTCAAGTGTATCTTCGCCTCGATAAAAAAAACTTAATCTAGGTCAAGGTTGCACAGAAATCAGTGAGCCTTAGGAGGTAAGAATGAGTCTCCTTGGTAACACTTTTTATTTTCACCAGATAGAACTGAACCAACTGCACAACCTGTATATTAAGCCATGGTTACTGAAAAATTCATTGAGTTGAGAGGTAGGAATGAATCTCCTTGGTTGTTTATACTCCAATATGACTCTGCTTGGCTGCTAAGTGAGCTGAAAGGGGTTAGGGATCTCTAGTTAGAATATGCACATAATAGTCAGTTGGTGGGTTAGGTTAGGTTAATCTGAGTTAGTTTGGGTAGGGTTAGGTTAATGTTAGGGTCGGTGAGGCTGGTTGGGCTAGGGTAGTTTAATTAGATGTGGCTTGGTCTGGTCTTTGAGATTAATATATGTTAGTGTGAGGTTAGGTCATATTTAGTCTGGAGTTAGGTTAATCTGTGATGTGAGTTAGGTTAGTTTGAGATAAGTTAGGGTAAGTCTGATCTGTGTGCATAGGTTAAATTAGTGTAAGAGATTAGGTTATTATTTAGTTTGTGAGGTTAGGTTAGGGTGAGTTATATTGGGTTTGTGAGATAAGTTTGGTTAGGTCTGATTTGTATGTATCGGTTTGATTAGTATAAGAGATGGTCATAATTATTTAGGCTGTGAGGTTGGGTTAGGGTGAGTTAGATTATGTTCATGTGAGGTATTTTTGGGTAGGTCTGATCTTTATATATTGGTTCGAACTGTTAGATTAACGAGAGATTAGGTTGCATCTAGTCTTGGGTTATTGTTGTTCCCAGTAAAGTATTTTTTAGATGCAGAATTACCTCTAGAAGCTACCCTTTCCATTTGTCACCAGCATTTTTCTTCAGGGATGTGCTTGACTCCCTAATATTTAATGAAATGAGATACTTACACTCCCATAGACTTTAGCAAGAGTTACAAAGACCCATATTAAGGCCCTGAAGCTTCCACATCATGCCCATAGACACTAGCAGTTTGAATTAAGACCCATTTAGTGCCCAGGAGCTCCCACATTAACCCATAGTTTTAGCAACATAGCAAAGACCCATGTTAGTGCCCTGAAGCTCCCACATCATGCCATTAGACTTTAACAACAGTAACAAAGACCCATACTAAGGCCCTTAAGCTCTCTCATGTATCTAGCAATTTCAGACTTTTTTTAAATAGTGTAGGATACTTGAGTGAGTGAGGTTAATGAAGATATTTTATAACTTCTCTTACCTATGTAAAACCATCATGCATTATCAAGAATAAAATTAAGCACATTATATATCCAGGGTAATATTTAAGTTTGTAAAATATAATAGTTTTACTGGATCATATTTAGCTTTGAAAAGTATATGTTTTTTTAATTACAAACCACAGCCCCCCCCCTGTGGTATTATTATGTATTTTATTCATTTTTGTACCTGGTTCCTTCATTTTTATTTTGGGTAATGTGTAATTATTTTATACACTTGAGATTTCCTTTACTGCCTTCGACAGTTATTTCTTTATTGACTATTTCATTATTCTTGTCACTCTATTAAACCCATCTTCATTAACCTCCTCAACCCTAGATTATTTTTTAAATTCTGGGTAGCATCAGAGCATTTTTTTTTTTTTATATATCATCCGTAAGCTATATAGTTTGTGTAGGATAATGGTGGTGAAGGTTGTTGTGTCCCCCAGTTCACCTCTATGTAAACCCAGTGGACTGCAGGCTAAAGTTTCCCCATTCCTTCAGGCCACCATCCACCATTTGGGGCATAGAGAGTGAGTTTAGGGAATTTAGTACAACCAGGCAGTGGAGTCACCCAGTTATGTTAGTGCCACTATAGTAACAACCAGTCCTGTTTTGCTGCCTTGAGAGTGAAGGGTCTGAGGCTAGGTTGCTGCAGACCAGAACATTAAGAGGAGGGAGACCAACCTGTAACAATGATAGTGTTTGCATGATTCAGCCTCAGACATCTCTATTACCCCATGTGAAGCATAGGAGACTTGAGTGTGGGCTTTCGTAGTCTGTAATAGGAGACTGACCTCGAACCCCCACTATAGTCTGCAATATTTATTAGCAGGAGACTGACCTCACTCCCCTACCATAGTCTACAATATTTAATGGCAGGAGACTGACCACGCACCCCTGGTAGTAGATACATGCTAGATAAACCTTGAATCACCCTTGGAACTCAAGCCATTGTCCATAGGCCACACCAGAGTCCAAATCCACTGCTCCTCTATAAGCTAATACTATGCAATTTTATCTGTGGAAACTCCTGGACAGTGAGATAGGATAGGATACAGTATGATAGAATAGGTTGGGGTAGGTTAGGTTAGGTTAGATCTTCAGTTTGGCTGGTAGCAGTTGTTCCCTTGGCAGTCTGGCCGAACAGTCCTGAGTTTGCTTGGTTAGAATTAGGTATTGTTGTAGTTTGTAATCACCCAACAATCTTATTTAGTAAAAGTTGAATGTACAGTACAGTATATTGATGTCAGTATAGGAGGTTGATATAGGTGGAAAAATTGAGCAAGAGGTGGCCAGAATATTTAATAGCCATTGCACTGAAGAGTTAGTAGAGCTGTTTCATACAGTACTTTATTTTATTTTTTGTTTATTTTATTTTATTTATTTTTTTAATGGATCAGACTTTGGGCATAGGCTTGAACAGTTCATTCCTCAGGCCCATTATTCCTCCCATGTACCAGGCACCTCCACTTGTCACCACCACCCCACTAGTACCCACTGTCCACATTAAATACTGGACATGGTAGGGCTGTCTCATAGCAAACTGGTGTTTTTATTTATTTATTTATATTTTATTTTTTTTGACATGTTGGTAGGCTTAATGGTAGATCAGTAAAGTCTGTTTTTCACATAATTTAAAACATTAACCCTTTAAACTGTTCCCTGCTCCAGCCAGGATTTGAATCTGTGTCCACTGAGATAGCAGGCCAGCTCTCTTGTGACTGTGCAAGAAAGGTTGTTAGGTAGGGTTAGGTTATGAGAAACAAAAGACCAGATTATTATTATTATTATTATTATTATTATTATGGGTTTGGTGTTCAGTTAGGTTAATCTGAGTTGGATTTGCTGCCACCAAGCAATTCTGTGGAGTGTTGTGGAGACATAAGTAAAAAGGGTTCATAGCGATTATAAGTAACTCCTTCACAACAAGATACTGTATCTGTATTTATATCTGTAATGTATCCTTTTGATTTATTGCTCTATGGTCTTTGATACCTGGCACTACGAAGCTTTTATTATGTACCAATATCTGTCATCCAGTCCTTTATTGCCCCATTAGGCATGTAGTGCCCTGTGACTAGGCTACCCAATGCAGACATTTAATCTATTAGGTCCCGTGGTCATAAAACAGGAGTCAACCGAGCATTTTGAAGCCAAGAATCCCCTAAATTTGTACCCCTGTGTTAGTAGGCATAGGAGAGTATTCTAAGAACCCTTCCAACAAATTCCCATACAGATCAACTCTAGGTAGTAATATGTTAGTCAAATTTTCCCATGAGTGGCATTATTGTCAACAAAAACCCCAGCCCCCCTTGGTTTCTCCTTTCAGGCCAAATCCATTTCAATCTCATAACCAACTCGACCACCAGGCATCCATTTGCTTGTTTTACAGTAATACAGCATAGAGTATGAAATCAGCCGATTAATATCATGAGGCATTAGTCACAATAAAATACAAGGAACATTATATTTAAGAGAGGGTGTGTTGATACTTATTTTAGTTCAATATGATGCATGTAACAATAAACCACAGTCCCCCCCTGTGGTATTAATATGTTAAAACTAAGGCTTTTGTCCCTCTAATGTCTTATTGTATTTTGTTGAGGGTAACACCAAAGGATTGTATCTGCTGTATAAAAGATGCCACAATTCATTTAGTGTCCTGATATACTGATTTTCTTGCAGCCACTAGATTCAGTTCGTTTTGTAGAGATGCCTTGTGGTGAAGGGGTAAGTGATGTGCAGTGGATCCAGCCAGTTTTAACATTACCACCACATTAAGGCTGTCAGGCACCAGATACAGTAATTCATTTCAGCTTAACAGAGATGTCCTCTGTTGTGAAGGAGGTGGGAATTGCTTGAGGGCAGTTTTTCAATATGTCAAGCACCAGATACAGTAATTCATTTTAGCTTAACAGAGATGTCCTGTTGTGAAGGCGGTGGGAATTGCTTGAGGGCAGTTTTTCAATATTGTATTATCAGATTAATTTATTAGCAGCACAGGAAACTTGTTAAGCTGTAGTTCTAACATTGAAGGGTAGGAGACCAGCCTGTGCTGTTTGGAGTGTAGGAGGCCATGGCTAGGCTATGGTAGTCCTGAGCATTTAAGGGTAGGAGACCAGCCTGTAGCCTTGGTGGTATTTTAACCAAGGTAAAAGTTCCAGCTGCCTTAAGCACCCCTTTAAGAGCACACAGATCCAAGACTGATATGGCAGCCTAGGACATTTAAGGGTAGATGACCAAGCTACTTCCCCTAATGGCACCACATGAATTTAAACAGCCAGTCTCATTACTGTAGGGACACAAGGCTAGGGTATCATAGTTCAGTACATTTAAAGGTAGGAGACTGACCTGTGCCCCTCGTAGCATTTTACATACAGAAACACCTCTGGTCACCTCTGCTACTCCAGCCAGCACAAAGGCCATACCGTACTCCATCACTGAACTCCACCAGTAGGCTTATGATAACTCTGTTTTATTCTGTCGTGATTCTGTTTTATTCTGGTGTGATAAAACATAATGTGTGATAGGTTAGATCAAAGGCTAGGCAGGTTTAGGTAACATTAGGAAAGCAAAGTTAGGTTTGGTTAGGTAAGAGGAGGTAAAGTTAGGTTAGGGTAGGTTATATTAAGCAGGTTCTGATGAGATAAAGGTTAGGTGAGATGAGGTAATGTTGTTAGGCAGGTTAAGCTAATTGTAAGGTAGCTTAGGTTAGTTTAGGTAAAATGAAATAAGGCTGTTAGTTAGGTTATGCATGGTTAAGTAGGGTTTGATCATGTTAAATTTGTTAGTTTACAGAAATTCCCATGATAGTGGAGGTGGTGTGAGAAGCAGAAGAGGTGGACTGATAGCTTTTTGTAGGAATATGGTAGAAAAGTGTACGGGGCAGGATGGTGTGCATTGTGGGGGAAAGGCATCACTGAGAGTAAGGCAGGGAGCATAAGACTAGTGATTCGTAATAGTAGCAGTAAACCCTTACTATATACAGTATATTGAACCTCATTAATCCAGATTTCGGCCATCCAAACAGCCTTCAAATATATCAAACAAAAGGTCGGTTTATCAAGGTGATCCAACCACTAGACTGAGCAAAAGTAGAATAAAGAGTAATTTCTGTCCTTTTTTCCTGCTTTGTTGTATTTTAATGAATGTAAATATTTTTATAATTATTTAGATTATCAAGGCACACATTAAAAGAAAAACAAACTCTCAAATAAAACTGTGAACACAATTCTCTTCAGGTTTCCATAGAACAATACTTAGTATATATTGAACCTAGGGTCATTGAAGTCTCCCAGACAGACATCAGCTACATCAGGCTTTTGGCTCGTATTATCACTGAGGCTGTTATGACTCCATTCTGTAATTAGGTAACTTTTTAATACTTGGGACAGCTGTTTTGGTTGCAGGCTGTGCAAATGCTCCTTCTTAGAACAGTTGCAGGCGTGGGGAGGATGGAGAGAGTAAGAAATAGTGAAATTTGGAGCCATTATGAATGAAAGGTATAGGAGTGAGGTGTGGAAGTGGCTAAAGAGGAATACACTGAGATGGTATGGGCATGTACAAAAAAAGCACATAAATTGTGTGCCAAAGAAAGTGTTTGAAAGTGATTTAGAGGACAGTGTTGGTAGAGGCAGACCTTATGTGGTGTAGAAGGAGTGAGTGGAACAGTACACTAAGAAAGAGTGAGAAGGGAAAGAGGAGTGCTTAAGTAATGCCTTTCATCCAGCCATCTGGAACAACACACTCATCTATGGTAGAATTTATCAAATCAGTAACTAAACCCACTCTTAAAGCTCTGAAAGCTTTCAGCATCACAGCAGTCAACCCATACACACTTGTCACCTTTCCCAACTGCATTCTGTTGATTGCCTTACCCATGGTACCATCATCAACTAAAGACTACGGGCCTGCTGTCACCAAACGTTCCCTGTTCTAGTCAGACTGCTCATTCAGAAACCCACTTTAATGTTCTCTCCCAGCATCCTTAATATCCTCACTATCCATCAAATACTTTTCCATCATCATTCATCAAACACTGCCCACTTATGAGATCTCTGTTTTCTTTCATCATATGCCATCTGAAATACCACATTCCTCCTTTCAGCACAGTTTAGATTTTCCAGTAAAAGTTTTGGACCCAGTTTTTGCCCTACATACCTCCTTTGTGGTCCTGTGCTAAGCAGGCAGGTATTCCTCTCTGTTACCATCTCTCTTCTATTCTCTCCACAATCTTTTCTCCTTAACTGCGGTTTCTACTTTCATCCCACTACCACATTACCTTATGTCTTGGAGAGCCCCTTGTCCAACCACACACCAGATCAGCAACTTTCAAGCGATTATTCTTGAGAGCTCAGTGCTGCTCATTTACACTTCTGTCTACAGCCCCCTGCTGAGTCACCACTCTATTCATCTTGCTATAAAAGCATCTCTTGCAGCTTTTTTTTTTTTCCAACTTCCATATCTTCCAGGATACATAGGTCCTCTTCACTACCCAGTTCTTTAGTACCATATCACAGACTATATCAGTAAGTCATGCCAAGATAAGATGGGGATGATTATATTAACTTTCCTTCACTTTTATGAACTGTTTGGGTCAGGATATACTTTCTCTCTAGTTTTGTTGCTATTAGGTTATTTTTTTTTTTTTTCAGGTAAAAAGAGCATGAAAGTAGGGAAGGGGTCAGTGGTTAATGGTCAGTTTGCCCTTCCCTATTCTTCACTACCTGATTCTTTAGTACCACTTGACATAGTACAGTAATTGATACAGAGATTAGGTGGTTGATTGTTAACGTTCTTCCACTTTTATTAATGGTATGTCAGGATATTTTTTGTATCTTAATTTTACTGCTGCAACATATTTAGGTAAAGGAGCATTGCAGTAGGGAAGGGGTTAGTGAAGGCTGCATCTTCCCACTTCAGTTTGTAAAATCCAGGTTAATCATCTGGATATGTCAAATAAAATTGTCATTGGATTGAAGGGACTTAAGTTGTATTTTTTAATTACCCATGTATACACACTCAGTAGTCTTGCATACAATAAACTTAGTGTCTGGCTTTTATTTCTCCCTCTGATATTTCAGTAAAAGTGTTAGTCCCATTTGGCCCCCTTTGGAGTGTAGGAGTCTGAGGCTAAGCTGCTGTAGTCTAGAATATTTAAGAGTATAGGACACTGATCCGTTGTTGTTGCAAAGCCAGGCTCGTATCATGAATCCAGTCAACCGC
>JAGKTI010037899.1:0-10813 GCA_018397915.1 Birgus latro | reverse complement strand
TCAAAACTGCTTCACCCACCAACTGTATCTGTGAAATGAGTCAAGATGGAGCATCAATAGTGTCAATGTGACAATTTGTATTAAATTACAATTACCATCCACCCAGCAGTCAATCCATATACAATAGAAAGTACACTTTAGCTGAAAATCAATTGACAGCAAGAGTTTCGTACATTTGAGGTCACCATTATTTTCTTAATACTTGCCCTTTTTAACCTATACTTACAGCTAATAAGGGGCTCGTCATTGGTGTCTGCAGTTAGGATCACCACGACTGCCTGTTTGTCATCGGTGTCCTCAGTTGGGATCGCCGTGACTGCACACTAATAGCCATACTTACTGTTAACAAAGGGCTCGTCGTCAGTGTCCGCGGTTGGGATCACCGCGACTGCCCGTTCGTCATCGGCGTCCACGGTTGGGATCGCCATGACTGCACACTTATAACTATACACTTATTGCTACAAAGGGGCTCATCGTCGGTGTCCGCTGTTGGGATCACCATGACTGCCCATTCGTCATCGGTGTCCACGGTTGGGATCGCCGTGACTACACACTTATAAATAATAAAGGTAAGTTGAGAATCCCTATGCAAACTTGGGCAGGTCACATTTTAACACCGTGCATGGGTGTGAACACTCATGTGGATTTTGTGTATTCTCTGGGAATCCTCAGAGAGGTCCACAGCTCGAGACACACCACAAGGTAATTCAGACACAGCCTCAGATTGCCTCTGCGGGGGTCTCAAACTTCCCCCTTAACCTACGATACATACAGAATGTACAAGCCCTACACTTACGACTAATAAGGACTCGTCGTCGCTGTCCGCACTTCGGATCGCCGCAACTGCCCATTCATCATTGGTGTCCACGATTGGGATCGCCGTGACTATACGATTATAACCTATGGTACATATGTATGGACAGACCCTAGACATATTATGTCCTATGGGGCCAACGGGCAAGACATCAGGTCTGCACCCACATTACCACTGCCCTCTCTCTCACACGACTCAAAGGTTATGGGCGTGGATTCAAACGGCACAGGAAGGAAATGTTCCTGAATGGTGGTACATCGACACACATTGCAGGAGTGCATGAAGCTATCTATTTCCTGTCCCATTCCCGGCCAGAAAAAGTCAGCACAGATACGGCCTTGGGTTTTCTTTTTGCCCATATGACCTCCCATCACTGAACAATGACCCCATTCTAACACTGCTTGGCGGTACTTCGCGGGAACGACAAACTGCAGTTGAACCTCGCCCTCGGGTGTATGTGATGCACGGTAGAGCCGTCCTTGTTTGCGAAGGAACCTGGCTCATCCACCCCTTGAATACTTGGTCACTTTACCCTTTTGTTTCTTCCGCACAACAGCAAGTGTCGGGTCAGACTGTTGTTCTTGGACAATATCTTGACTACAAATCAGATCTTGCGGCAATGCAATGGCCACAGGGGCGACACGATTTAGAGCCTTGGCCATGGCTCGTGTTACTGCAGCTGAAGTCTGAGTAGTGACATCTACAGTGCAACTATACTTGGCACATGGTACGTTACCTATAATGAGGTCAAACATAGTTTCTTGCATGATAACTGCAACTGTTGAACCTGTGTAAAAGGGAGATGCTACCTGGAACAATCTCACTGATCCGTCAATAAGCTGAGCTTGGATCTGTCTGCCTGTATATTCTTTAGGACGAACAAGACTCTGCCTGACAGTGCAACCTGAGGAACCAGTGTCTCTCAGTACATTTACAGAAACACCTCCCACAAACCCTGGCTGAACAAGGAAGGTATTGTTACCTGTGGAAGGGCCTGTGGAGGAAGCGGCCAGCCATTGATAAGGCTGCATGGCACACAACTCGTCAAACGTGACAGGACTAGATGCCTTAGGGGTCGTACCCGAACTAGGTGCACGAGGAGTCGTACCTGAACTAGGTGCACGAGGAGTTGTACCTGAACTAGGTGCATGAGGAGTCGTACTTACCATCTGGGAAGCAGGAGCACTGACGGCCTGTGGAGGAGAGTTCACCATCTGAGGGGGACTAGTGAACTGTGAAGGAGGACCTGTGCTGGTGGGGACGGCACCATCGTGCGCCTGTCGGGGAATGAAGGCTGCGTTTGCCTCCTGCCTCCGATACACTGGGGCTGGTGCTGAAAAGGTTTGTCCCTCTTGTTGATTGCGTGGCTGATACTGCTGCTGGTTAGGGTAATTGTTGTACCTCTTCCAGTCAGATTTCTGTGTATTCTCCCCCTGTTCCTTCTGCGATTTGCCTGGACCATGACCATTATTCTGAGAATGGCCTTGATGCTGGGGTTTGGTCTGAGATGGCTTCCCAGACTTGGCAGTATCTGTCCTGTTTCAGGACTGCTGCTTACGAGTTTGGTACCCGTACGCAGTAAAGAATGCATCAGACTTTTCCACCATTTGGTTTGCATCCTTCACTTTGCACAACTTGAGCTGGGCCATAAGCTTAGCAGGCCACGACTTTTCCAGCTGTGTGCGCAGCACAAGGTCGATTATTCCCTCTCACGTGCTAGGAGTTTCATCCTTCTCCATCCACTCGTCTAAATATGCCGTGAGACGGTCAAGGAACTGAGCAGCTGTCTCCTTTTCCTGGAGACGCGCCTTCACGAACTGATTCCTAGCATCATCAACTGTAAGACCATACGCTTTGATAAGTGCGGTCTTCATCATCTCGTACATGAGATTATCTCCGCGAATTCTGTGGAGAATGTTGAGGGCAGGGCCCTCAAACAGGCTAAGGAACTGAAGCCGCTTAGCTGCCTCATCCAGATCGTACAGCTGTGCCATGTCTTCGAAACGGGCTATGAATGGCTCGATTCGCTTGCCTTCCTTGTAAGAAGGAAGCTTGAGGCATGGAGTTGCTAGAACAGATGCTGGGAGAGCACTCGTGGAGCTTGGATTGGCTGCACCCAATGTGCCTGAAGCCAAGGAGTCTCGCTTCAGCTTCAGCACTTCAAGCTCATGTTTGTCATGTGCCTCGCGCCCGTCGCGCTCGTGTTCACGTTCTCTTTCGCATGCCTCGCGCTTGGCAAGCTCCTGTTCACGTTCTCTGTCACGTTCCTCACCCTCATGGTCTTTCTGTTCTCGCTCGTATTCACGCTGTTCTTTTTCATTCTCGCGCTGTTCTCGCTCGAGTTCACACTGAATTTTCCGCTCTTCACGGGCATCATTCTCACGTTGCTGCTCGTAATTGCAGCGCGACAGGACATACGGCCGTATGCTTAAACATAATGTAGGGTCCCTACTTTGGTCCCTACACGAAAACAGTGTGCTAAGAAGTTTAGGGAGGCCCGAAAGTGTAGGGTTACCCTACAAATCTGAAAGGGGTTCCAACAATTTATAGGGGTGGTAGAGTATGTCTTTTGCAAACCCTGCATTTAATTATTATATGAAAACTAACCCTCTACCTGCACATGGCATACAGTAGTGTAAGTTATACATTGAAAAAATATTTTAACAATTTGAAAATCCATAGGAAGTAAACAGTGCAAACAATTTTTTTCTTTAAGAGAATTTCTCCTTACCTTAGTGGATTTCAAGTCATCAGAACAAACACATTCCATCGCAATGCATCCCTGGCAGCCAAAAGTCAGGTGAGTAAGATGTTTATAAGCAGTGTGTCTCTAGGCATTGCACATATGCAGAGGCTTAATAATAAGCAGCATTAGAGCAGGAAACTACTTATACAAAATTCATATGATTTTCAAAATTTATTGGAGGTCAAATGAGATAGGAAGAAAAAGGAAATACAGTAGTTAAGTCAAGGTGAGCTGTACTTTAAAAATATACTGTATGTTGTAGATTTGGTATTATCTTTCAAGTTACCAATAAGCGGTTCAGGGATATTACCACCATGAACGCATAGTATGATACCTAACTTAGGTTAGGTTGGGTTGGGTTGGGTTGAGTTGGGTTAGGTTAGGTTAGGACCAGACAAATACACTGCACATCCTGGGGGGTCTGTTGTCAGCTGGTAAAAATTTACCATATTATACTGATCACTGGTAAAACTTAATTCTTAGCAAACATTACTCTCAATCAGAACACAAATGTGATGGACTGTTGCATAACTAGTTAGGTGCCAGTTTTACTGACAGATATTGGCCCAAATTAGATAAGTTGCTTATTTGTGGCTATTTATTAATGGTGTTCCATTGTATTTCAGCATGTTTCCACATTTCAGTCACATCCGAAACCTGGAGCGTCACAGACATGGGCACGTCAGAAGGGTCTTGCGTGATCGTGGCAACCCATTCCATGGAATGACAGAGGAGGAGTTCTTGCATAGATTTCGGCTAAGCAAAGAGTGTGTTCTTCAGCTACTTCATAGAATTGAACATCAACTCTCAAATGTTATCAATAACAGAGGTAAGTAAATAGTGGAGGCAACATAGTCAAAACAGTGTAACTGGTCTTTGTGTAACAGGAAAAAGAAAAAGACAACTGAAAATGTTATCATTATTACCTGTCAGCACCAGGGTTTCCCTTTTCTATAGTATTGATCAACATTATTCAACATATTGTATGTTGGATTATCACATGGGGGCCATGTTTTTATTGCAACAACATTTATTTTTGTACAGCATTTAGAGAAACAATTATCTTGAACTACTTGTTTTCATATTTTCATTACCTAGACAGATAGCTAGCTAGATGGATATAGATGATAGATAATTTTTGTTTTTTTCATTTTCCAGCGCCAGTACCACCACACCTGCAGGTCTTGATTGCTTTGCGATATATTGCCACTGGGAATGATCAGCTTGGTATTTCAGATTGTTTTGATGTGTCACAACTTTTTGTCAGCAGATGTATTGCAAAAGTGGCATATATTATTGGTAGTATGAATGAATATATAAAATTTCCTACAGGTAATGACATTAACCCTGTTATGCATGAATTCATGGCTTTAGCAGGAATGCCAGGTGTAAATGGATGTATTGATTGCACGCATATTCCCATTGAAATGCCAGCACATGCTCGTCCTGAAATATTCCGCAATAGAAAAGGGTACTTTTAACTTAACGTTCAGGCAGTCTGTGGTCCAGATTTAAAATTCTATAACATTGTGGCTAGATGGCCAGGCAGTGCACATGACAGCAGTATTTTTTAAAATAGTCGGCTCTGCCAGGATTTAGAGGATGGCATACATGAAGGCCACATACTGGGAGACAGTGGCTATGCCTGTCGCAGGTACTTGTTAACTCCTTCCTCAAACCTGAAAGTCGTGGACAGCACGGATACAATGCTGCTCACATCAAAAGCCGGAATACAATTGAACGAGCTTTTGGGTTATTGAAAAGACGATGGGCTTGCCTGGGTAAGAAAATGAGAACATCTCTGAGAAACACTAAGCACATTGTAGTTGCTGCTGCAGTGCTCCATAGTTTTGCCATCCAGAATAGAGTTCCAGAGCCTGACAAAGATGATGACCTCAGTGATCAGCAGCAAGATATGGGTATCATTGAAAATGGAAACCAGCCGCCTCCTGCAGCTAGAAATTTGCAAGGCTATTGGAAAAGGCAGCAGATAATTAGAGACTACTTTGGTGAATAGGGTTTTCATAAGCGTGCATGACTGACTTCAATCATGTCGTTGAATTGAACACCAGTGTAAAGAATAGTGTGAAACAGGGGAAGGATACACATCACCATAGCAGCTTTAAGATTCTTAATGTGATTAGATAGCTACAACTTAATGCAAAAAATACACTATGGTTTTTATGTCAACAGCATGTTAAAGTGAATTCACTGCTAAAGTTAATTGGAATGTCTGAAAGTGAAGTTGAGGGTAATGTTCGAAAAGGAAGACGATGTGATATGGAAATGTGTAGCATTAGTAACATGGAGGTGGTTGTCATGGCCCTCAGATCCAGTATATAACTTGTATTATAAACACAAAGCTGTCAAGGATTAGAAAAATTGTTATGAATTTTTTTCCTACTGGGTCTTGTCAAACCCGATGATACCATTATCATTACCAAAAACACACGCTACCAATGATAGCATACTTGCCAAACAATGGTTGATAATAAACTCCACAGAAGTAATACAAGTTTTATTTTAAAATATAAACATTGCAAAAATGTATCCAATGTTTACTGGAAAATATCACACATATTATTGTACTGTTATGGCTTTTGCTTAAAAAACAAACTTTGGCTGTCTGAATGCTGCTACTCCTCTCTCTCTCTCTCTCTTTCTCTTTTCTTTAAAAAAATCAATAAGCTTATTGCAAAAGTATAGCCACTGTTTATTCAACAAATATTGCACACGTTATTGCATTGTTATGGCTTTTGCTTAAAGAACAAACTTTGGCTGTCTGGATGCGGCTGCTCCTCTTTCTACAGGCCCTCTCTCACTCTCCAGTCTCTCTCTCTCTCTCTACAGTATATATATATATATATATATATAGGGGTGGCAAACATTTTCATTTATAAATTATTATTTAACATAGCATGGGCTGCCTCATGCAAAGTAGTTGCAGCCTGCTTCATTTTTTCTGCTGCTTCATTAAAATTGTTTAGAGTCTGTATTAAGAGCACTGGATTTTTTCCACTGTCCTCCATTAACTTTATCCTCATTTGTGTCTCTCGCAGCCTCTGTTCTTGTAGTTTTATTGTCAGTTCATGTTCTTTCCTTTGCATGGCTAAGGATTCTTCATAGCATCTATCTGTTGAAAATTTTGTTGTCCGTCGTCGTTTACGCTGTTCAGATGCACTGCCACTTCCTGCTGGGAAAGCCGCTGTCTGACTCCTAGAGGTAGACCCTGTTGGTGGACCCAATTCCTGTGAAGTTGCCTGAGAATATTTTGGTGTAGAACAGTCCACTGCTGGCTTCATCAGTGGCTCAGATGGTACAGTGACTGTTGCTGATGGTACTGGTGATGACTGTATATCATTAGAGGTGGATGGCAGTGCCCAAGATTCTTCCAGGAAGAATCCATGGCCCTGATCATCCACATATATGAGTGGGATAGATTCAACTGCTGCAAAAGATGAGAATACACATATAGTAACTGAATTTTTCCTTATTAATATATATTTCCTGCTAACAATTTTTGAAGAAACTAACAATTCTCCCATAACCTTTAACTTTTATGCATTTTTTGCCTTTAGCTACTCAGCACTTTCCATCCAGTTCAACAACTTCCCATTAATTCCTCCATTAGCTGTCAATTTCCACAATAGCTTGTTACATGGCACTCTATCAAATGCTTTTTCCAGGTCCAGTCAGACAAAATCTGCTCAACCTTCCCTCTCTTGAATGGCTGATGCTTCTTAGAATATACAGGAGAAATTTTATGTAAGATCTGGTATACTCTCCATTCAGAGTCACTGATCATAAGAAGCAAATGCAAATAGTGACAAAGATCACTGCTAAACTGTCTATGACCTAGCTAAAATACTTTGGAGGCCTTCTTAATCCCCACTATTATTCAAAAGATGCACACATGCTGCCTTACACAAGAATCAGTATTGGTCTATAATGAATTAGCACCATTTCATATATAATAAAACTTAGCTACATATACAAAACCCTGCTGTACTGAAAACCACAATATTGTTCCCATCACCACAAAAGTAAAGAATGCAGTGGCCATGCCAAGTAAATCTGCAATTATTATTTGCCTCGTGAATGTCATTCCCAAATACCAGCCCTCATGAATATATATGGTGGCCTTGTGATGTTAACTTTAAGTAGTACTCACATTTTGTAGTATCACTGTCCAAGTCATTTCCCAAATCATCCAGGTCGTCGGCAATGATGAAGATCTGAGTTTCATCGTCTTCTGGTTTTGAATGAGCTCCACCACCAGTTCACTTCATTCCCCGCTTGTGGACTGCATGTTTCTTTTTTGCTCTAAAAAAAATATTGGGTGGTGAAACCACTGATTGGCGATAGATTTGAGGGGCAAAATCAAATGAATCACACCAAAAACCATTGGAAACACTCTGATGCAAAAATCAGTGGTTGTGTGAAACTAACAACTGACTGTAATTTTTACCATTTTCATAATGACTGCATAAATTAATGAGAGAATCTCTGTGAAGTTTACTGAGACTGTAAGCAAGCAATATTCTGCCTTCCAGTAAGAGGAAGCCTGAAAAGCCTTTACCAAATCCAGCAAACCTCTTCATTTACTTGAGGCAAAGGTTGCTCACAATCCATACAATAACAACCAAATAATTTTCAAAGGGAGAAATCATAAGGCAAAACATTAAGAACAGAAAGCATTGGTGCTAAATTTAAAAAAAAATAATAATCTTTACAAAGGCAGGAAATGGAAAGTCAATTGGTAAACTTTTTCTGTAGCTTACAAACATTTGTTTGCCTGCCAAGTTAATGAATAAATATATTGCAAACAGAATATCCTTTTAAATACTTACTTTCCCTTTGAATTCTCCCATATTTTCTTGAGTTGTTGCTGGGACCGAGGAGGACCACTGCCACCAGCATTGAAAATCTTCGTCACATCATCCCAGGCCTGTTTTTTTCTCCCAATAACTCTAAAATCGTGGCTTTTATAAAACAGAATGTCTTTTCTTTCCTCTATTAATGTTAAGAGGTTCAATCTTTCCCTCTGTGTTATGTATCTTACTCTCTGAGAAGAATTTTCTGCCATTTCTATACAAAATTCTTGTGCTCTAGCGCAGGTAACTAGCTCACTTTCACAGCTTTCACACGTGTCTGATGTAAACAAACTTCATTCCGGTGTAGCGTTAGAATCTGGTTCCTCAAGCAGAGAGGAAGGGTTAAGCAGGGCTACAAACCACTCCCTTCCCTATACAGTGCTCTAAGCATATGGAATGAAAATTAAGGGCTTCCCTACTCTTTCCTTAGTGCGTAAAGTAGGGAGAAAATTAGGGGCCCTATATTAGTGTTTAAGCATACGGCCGATAATCTCTAATTTCCTTGGGGTTAGTAAGACCCATATCCTTGGCTTCCTGTAGGTATGTACTGCTATCCATGATGCTCAGATTGAGAGTAACTAAAGACTGATATGCTGGCTGGTGTGCAGCAGTCTACCTAACTAAGAGTGAGTGAGTGATTTCGGTAATAATTTCAAAGCTAGGAGTTTAAATCCTGGAATGAGGTGGCCAGATGTCAGGGGGAAAATGAAAATGAGTCTATGGACACTAGGAATAACTATCGAGTCGATTATCACGAGAGAATCGACTCGTGAAATCAAGTGGCGATTTCACTTTTATGCTGGCTTACTTAGCCAATTCTCTGGAGTCGAGAATTTATAGACTTTTTCAACAGTACACAGCAGAGACTAAACGCTCAAGAAAGCTGAATTACTGTACTGTTGGCCTCTGAGAAAGTTAGTTCACCCCTTAACATTCAAAAAATAATAATAATAATAAACAGGATCTTGGCTGAGCCAAACTCCTAGTTGCCACAACGGATTTAAGTTTAATACCAAGAGCTGGCCTAAGTACCAGTCGTGATTAATATAAGTAGTTTTGCTAACTTGGAGTAGCAAAAGTGTACTAAATATGTGGGGATATCAAACTCGACTGTTACATTTAACAAAGCTCAAGAAAACGAACTGTAAATTTATTAATTACATGAAAATAAAGTTACGTTACATGAATCTATTCAAAATCAAAGAAAGGGAAATGCACTCACTCAAGCACTCAGACAAATAGCTAAATAAAGCACTGAGCTAAATAACCAAAAACCTTAAGCCTAGGAAAAACAAAAGAAATACTAATCAGTAGAGATGAGACCGTCACTGCTCTAGTCGATCACCAAGTTGGTGGAAAATTCGGGAAAACACCGATGCTGCAGAATGTTCAAGATCACTAGAGGAAATCTATCCGTGTTGGGTATCGCAAACCCGCTCTTCGTGACTGCTAAGGAACGACTAACTGTGTTTGAGTGTCCAACGTAAGGGACGTGTGAAAGAGGCATGGCCAACTAACGGCCAGGGAGGCAAGGGCAAGGAAACAACAATTCAGACATTATTGCTCAGAGGAATGCATTGTCTGTACATAAAGAGAGTCTCTCGCGAGAGAATGACAAAAGTTTTGAAAATTTGATGCATACAGTAGGCGCGGAAAGTACTGGCGTTTTTTTGCCTACATCATTCTTTTTCGCGTTAAGTGAAGTAGGGTCAATACTACCCTCCCCTGTGATGCGAAATGAGCTGACGCTTTTTCAACGGGAGCTGGCAACCCTGCTTGATAGGTTTGGCACCACAGGAGCAGGCTCAGTAATGTTTGGGCAGCCACAGGAGGAGGATTGTCTCTGTGTGTGATGCACCACGAGGGCATGTTTTGACTCAAATAACACAGTTATTTGGTTACCTACCACATTCTCATCATGCCTAAAGTAACCACAAGCAAGGACAAACGTGTGGAAGTGATTACTTTATACAAAGCTGGCCACAAACTCCCATTTATTGCAAATAAGATGGTGTTAGACTGATGACAGTGCAGAGACTGGTGAAGCGGTTCAAGGACAGTGGGGAGGCCATTCCTCCCACTCCACTTCCCAAGCCTGGGAGACCTCGTAAGACAACCTTCAGGACCCGTCAGCTGATCTCAAGGCAAGTTAGCAAGGATCCAAGGCTAACAGCATGGGATTTAAAAGAAAAGAACCCACAGTTGCTGGCAGATGTGTCTGTCAGAAGTGTGCAGCAGCTGTTGCATGACGATCTGGGCTACAGGAGTTTTTGTGCTCATAAAAAACCACTGCTATCTGCACTTCAGAAGAAAAAGAGAGTAAAATTTTGTAAGAAATATCTTGCCTGGAGTGAGAAGCAATGAAAAACTGTGCTTTGG
>JAGKTI010037898.1:0-10813 GCA_018397915.1 Birgus latro | reverse complement strand
TCCAATATATTTTTCCTGAAGCTGTCGAACAATGAATATGGCATCAGTGGTCCCCCTGCCTGGCATAAACCCAAACTGCATCTCATTGATATTCACTCTTTCTCTAATCATACCTTCTAGAACTCTCTCCATTAAATCAGGTACGGTTTAATTCCTGCTTTATCTCGATCAGAGTTTAGAATATCTGGCTGAAAATTTTGCCCAGCTGTCCACGAGAATGTTTTCATTGTTCCTTTCTGCAGGAGTGTGGCAGGGTCAGCTTCTTCATCACAGATCACATCCTCTGCCTAAATAGCATCATTGGTATCTCTTGGCACATACTGTATTTACTACGGCCACTGTGTTCATCTTCTGAGTATTCAAAGTCAGCATTACTCAAATTTACTAACTCCTGATTTATTTCAGCTGATGTATCAAATATCCTTGGTGGTTTTTATTTTATTGGAGTTGAGACTATGGGGAGCCTGGAATGCTTGGCACGGTCAGAGCATCTACCTGCCGCAGTGGGTGGTGGAGGGGAGTGGGCACAAGAGGTCGATGGCCGTGGACTATACATAACAAGAGCATGACAATGACTAAGGCCCCTCAAGGTGGGCTGCTGAGTCACAGCGGGCAGGAGCATGGCTCGGAACATCCCAGTGTTGTCTTACAGCCTATAGTTTCTGCACCTTTATGCAAAACAACATGGGAAACAAAAAAACATAATATTACATGAGCTGCCTTGCCTCATACACTCGTAGTACAGTATTACGTGAGCCACGGCGGGGGGGGGTAAGAGTTTTTGATCCGTTTCTTTTTTGTGCCATTTGTATTTTGTTGTTTCAATTCGTTTTGTTTTTGAATGCTCCAGTGTGCTTTCATGCATCGGTCTTGGTCACCTAATGGTGGCTTTCCATGCTGCTCGCTCTCTGGCAGCTTCCCTATTTATTCCCTTATCCCTGAGATCACACTCAATGACCTCGTCCCAGGTCTTTTTCGGTCTGCCTCTTGCTACCCTATCCCCAGCTTTAACACTTCCCACTTTCTGCACCCAGTTATCATCCTTCATCCTCACCACATGCCCAAACCATCTCTGTCTACCCCTCCTCATCACAACACCAATACATTCCAGTCCCATTCTACCTCTCAACTATTCCATCGTAAACCTAGCCCCAACAGGCCTCACACTCAGGGATGCACTGCACTTCCACCTAATCATTGCCAGTTCTGTTCGTTTGAGCCTGCGAATATCTTCTTCCATTACTTCCCAGGTCACACAACCATACAGCATTACACTTCTAACACATGCTGCATACAGAGATCCTGTAGCATGGAGGGAGAGCCCTCTCAATGTCAGGAGAGGCAACAGCTCCCTGAACTTCGAACCACTCCTCATCCTAGCCTCCAGCACATAACATGTCTCCCAAGTAACTTTTCCACACACTCAAGAGACTCACCAGCAAGTTAATCCTTTCATGCCTGGCAGTATCCATATGCTTTCCCTGACACACCACACACATGAAATCAGCATTATCTCGAAGTCTACGTCTAATACCTCTACATCTCTTATGCAGCCATTTATCACAAACACTTCACAAGATGGAATTACTTCCCACGCCCTCATGGCAAATCGCTTATGGCCACTCTCCCACTTCGTCGACAGTACTGCCACCAGCTCATGGTACCATCACTTTTGTTTTATCTGCATTTACATGTAAGCCCTTGTGGCCCATACCACCTTTCCATTTTGTAAATCTTTCCTCTGCCTCCTTTCATTCTCTGCAGTCAACACCAAGTCATCAGCTTACAACATCTTTCATGGGAGTCTATTTCTGAACTCACATGAGAGGGCTTCAGGTACCATAATAGACAACAAGGGGCTCAAGACTGACCCCAGATGCACACCAACATTCACAGAAAACTCGTCACTCAAAACTCCATTCACCCTTACCTGGGTACGAGCACCCACATACTTGGCCATAACCACCCTAACCAACCACTCCTCGATCCCAAGCTTTCTAATTGCCAGCTTCACCACCTTTCTTGGGACTCTGTCAAAGGCCTTCTCCAAATCAACAGAAACAAAATACAGTTCCCTTTTCTTTCCCATGTATTTTTCCTGAAGCTGTCAAACAATGGATTTGGCATCAGTGGTCCCTTTGCCTGGCATAAACTCAGACTGCATCTCATCAATATTCACTCTTCCTCTAATCATACCTTCTAGAACTCTCTCAATTATCCTCAATATCTGGTCCAAAAGCTTTATGCCTCTATAATCTTTCCTTCCCTCTTTCCTCTTCTTTCTGTCTACGAGTGACTTTACACTCCCTCTTCTGTCCTTCTTTCCTTCATTCTTTCCTTTTCCTTCTGCCTATGGGTGACTCAACAGTGAGTGTCAATCCAAATGGTGTCCTGTACACCAGGAAACCATTTACTACGCTGGATGGTAACCATATAACCAAATTATGACACCTTGTGGTTTAGTGAGTAAATAAGGTGCTCCAATCAGATTGAGCCAGTGCAGGTTTATATCCCAGGTGTGGTTGGAGGCTTATTGCTCACATAATGCAACTCAGGGATGACTGAGGCTGGTCACCCTCATCTTAAATGTCAGGACCAACTTCCCTAGCCCCGGGCTCCTACGCTCCTCATCGGGCAACATAGGATTGGATGATGGATGGATGGATGGATGAATTTCCTCTTTCCAGGGCATCACCCTTCCTCGTGTAAACATTACAATTACACTCTTCAGCCAATCATCTGGAACAACAGATTCATATACAAGTATAATTGTATTTATCAGATCATATATGCTGAGACTTTCAACATTCCAGCAGTAAACCCAGACACACCTGCTGCCATTCCCATCTGCATCTTGCTTATTGCCTTGCTCACAATAGCAGCATAAATCACAGGCCAAGGGCCAAACTCAGGATCTTCTGGCCTAATCTTGCTTATTGCCTTGCTCACAATAGCAGCATCAATCACAGGCCAAGGGCCAAACTCAGGATCTTCTGGCCTAACCCTTCCCTGTCCCAGTCAAACTCTTCATTCAATAACTGGTTTTAGTGCTGTCTCCAGGTGTCTTTAATATCCCCAGTGTTCTCCACTACCTTTCCCTCATCATTCTTCACACACTGCTTGCCTATGGTATCCCTGTTCTCCTTCTTCATCTGATTTGCTACCTTAAATATCATATTCTTCCTATCCCCACTATTTAGGTTATCAAGTGAAAGTCTGAGACTCAGACCTTGCCCTGTAAACCTGTCTTCTAGCCCTATGCTTGGCAGCCAGGTATTCCTTTCTGCTACCATTCTTTCTCCACTCCTTAACTGCTGCTGCTACACCCTCAGTCCACCACCAAGAGGGGGCCCCTTGTCCATCCACTCAGTGAGTCAGTAACTCTCAAGAGGTTGTTCTTGAAGGCTCTGTACTGTTCATTAACACTTCTGTCAACTTCCCTCTGACCAGCCACCACTCTATTCATCTCGCTATAGAAGTCATCCCTTACTGCTTGATTTTTCAACTTCCATATTTTCCTTCTAGGTGCGTAGGTCCTCTTTTCATCAACCGCTCCTTAAGCGCCATGTCACATATCAATAACTTGTGTTGCAGCACACACTTCTTCCCCCTTACATCCCACACTAACCTCCTTTCAGCCCTCCTGACCATGAAATGTTTATCTGGCTGCTATTTTCCCTAGATTCATATGTAATCAACCTACTCTCTCTGGTTTTGGTTGGAATTAATATTTGTTCATTTGGACCTGAACCCAATGGACTACTGGCTGAAGTTGACATTTTTCTGCAGGCTACCATCCTTTAATTGGAGGATAGGAAGGGAGTTGAATATTTTCATGACTAGTTATATCAGTGTCACCACTTGAAGGCATCCCTCTCAGGCAGAAGTGACCATTTTCCTTCAGCATATCATCTTCCATTAGGGGATAGGAAAGGAGCTGAGGTACACCCATTACACTGGTTGTATCAGTGCCACCACATGAAGGCTTCCCACTTCATCACCTGAATAATATTGAGACTGTTTTGCATATTTACAGAAAAAACACTTGGAAAAAAAAAGTGATCTGGAGAAAGTAGCCACTACAGAAGGGAAGAGTCATGAACAGCAAGAACCTGACAACAGCCAGCTCTCCCCAGACATGAAAGTGGATGAGCAGTCAGCTGGGGAGCACACAGAATCACAGGTGCAGATAAAAGAACTGGTGGAAAGAAGCCTGGAGGGTTTTGCTACACCATCCAGACCCCAGCAGTCTCAAAAACCAGCCCACAACAGGGTGCGCCAATTCTCCCCGGACATGCCGGTGATGTGTAGTCAGCTGGTTAGCTCGCAGGAGTGTGAGGTGGTGTGGAATTGCGACTCTCCAGGTTTCTCCAAGGAGGAACTCAAACGCAGTGAGTGTTACCATGTCACAGATATATTACTGCACAGATTCTGTGATTATAATGTTTCTTGCATGTGGAGTTGATTCTCCATTGATTGATTGATTGATTACATTAAAATGAATATGGCAGTGTAACAGCAGAGTTCATTGTACCATTCTGTCTTAGCATCTTAACAGCATACTTGTATTGCAGTGCACAGTGATGGCAGTGAAAGTGAAGGGGGTAGTGGTGCATCTCCACATGTGACCAGTACACCAGGCCTACTCCGTGCACTCTTCCCTCGCCTTCAGGCTGCCAAGAGATCATCTGCCAGTGAATGTAGCACCAATACACAGATCGACCTTGTCCTTGATCAGCTAAGCAGAAAAAGTGAGTCATCTTCTGTCTTGAATTTAGATAATTTTTCACCGTACAGTAACTTGTTAGAAATTTTTGTTCCCTTGGAGCTCATGTCTCATAACTTCAGGGCAGAGTAAGATGGACTTGTTGTTGTGCATCCTTTCAGCTGCCTTTGTTTGTGACATAGTGTTGTGTTCTTGTGTGGATCTCTTGTTACAGGTTAGCATTCTAGATGGCAAGATGAATAGAGTTTAGTAAAGGTCTCTCATTTAAATGTTGTGTAATTTGAATTTCTTTGTGATGTGCCTCATGCTGGTAATAGTGGTGCTGAGGTTCACATTCAAATGAAACTGGTGCTACAGTAACAAGCCTTTCAGACTGGTTACTTATTTTATCCTTGCCTTTTTTTTGTCTTTTTTTTTTTAAATAAAGCACTTGAGACTTTTTCAGACAGGAGAAGTTAAATATAGCCTTCATATGCCCACTAACAGGATGTCTCCTGGAAGCTGAATAAAACAATGTGGAGTTAGCAGAATAAAACATAGATAGGGTGCCAAAGAAAGTATAGTATGTGAAAATAATATAGAGCACAGTGTTGGTAGAGGCAGACCTTATGTTGTGTGGAAGAATACATTGAAGAAAGAACAGGAAGAGGAAGAGGATTGTTTGAGAGTGAGAAAGGTGTGTGCGGAGAAGGTAACCTGGAGGAGCTTTTGTCGTAGCCATGCCCTTTTCAGGGGTTCCCAGGAAGGAGCAAGGCGTTGGAGAAGGTGATGGTGTTGGTGATGATGATTGATATGGTGTATTTCAAAACCTAATTCTGAAATCTTTTTTAACAGTTGGGTCCACCACCAACTCAAAATCTACGGACCCCCAACCTCTGGAGATACTTGAATCCGAGAGTGAAGAAACATTGAACCTTGATGAGGACAGTTCCTCACCACCTTCCCCAAACCTTCTTCAGATCTGTTCATCGCAGGTCTTTACATTGAAGGAGCTAGTTCAAGAGGAAACAGCCGGGGAAGAGGATATAATGAATGTAGCGACTGTTCTGGATGATTTAAACTGGGAAGAGGAGCTGGATATGAAGGGTGCCTGTGATAGTAAAGATACCACCTTGATTTCTGATAGTGAAGGCAGGCAGGCTGGTGAGGGACATAAAGGATATAAACCATTTGTAGAGGAACCCGGAGCACTGAAGGCAACTGAGAACATAACTTTTGAGCACTGCAGTGGTGCTAGAGGAAGTGAGAAAGAGTTTAAGACTCATGGAGAACTAAAGCAGCCTGCATCCCTCTCCGAAAAGGGACCCAGAGGTGTGAATTTAATTGAAAACCAATATGTTGAAGGCCCCAAAGATCGGAGTGCATCAGAGTCGAGTGAATTTACTAAAATTTTCGATGACAGCTTCTTTGATGAATCGCTGATCAGAAGTACACAAGAGTTAGAAAAGGCACTGATTAGGATAGAAGATAGAGAAATCGGTGCTAGTGCTGTAAACTATAAAAATAATGGTGGCATGAACAGTGAAGGTGCTTACAATACAGGTAGGAGTGTGTCTCGTTCCAGTGATAGTAAGTGTGATATTAGTCATAAGTATCCTACTGAGTGTAGCAGTAGTCCAGTGCTAGGAAACCCCCAGTTATCTGTGGACAATCCTTTTAAGAGACGATTCAGGAAGACTTTTAGCTTGAATGTGAGCAAGGATGATTTGCAGAAGGAAAGTTTGGACCCTCCTCTGCTTCTTCCTCAGGGTGATATTGCCAAGGATCGTGTTAGAAGCAACATTACTGTAACTCAGAAAAAAGTGCAGTGTATTTACACACCAGTTGTTACTGCTACAGCACTTCTTACAAACAAGAGTCAGAAAGATTCATCATCACCAGAGAAGGGATCTGTTAAGCAAGTAGATTGTGTGAAGCCCACGCAGAACCAAGTAAGAAGATTCAAATGTGATTTTACCAGTTTTACCAGTGGACCAAGAAGAATGTACAATGACACTAATGATATGATAGCCAATGACAGAAGTAATTTACAGGTATCCAAAGACTCTGTACCTCGCCCACAGTCCATGTATGGTCCTACTAAAGTCTCAAACACTGGTGGTGCAGAGATAAAAACTTCAGATCAACAGAGTAGATTGGTAACAGATGCCACATGGGAATTAGATGATGACAATGATGAGATACTTGCAGGACAGCTAAATCAGGTGGATTCAGACATGGCCAAGAACAATCAGTCTGACTCAAGCCCCACTGAAAAAAAAACTGTGAAGCCAGTTTCTAATCCTGAAAAAGCTGGGACTTCTCGCACAGGTAAGTACTGGTATATGTTTACATATATCTATCTCTGTCCGTCTGTAGTTAGACACCTTAATCCCATATTGAGTGGCTACAAACAAATCATCTCCATGTTGCCCTGTCCCCTGCTATTTCACTGCCCTCCCCCCAGCTTATGCCCCACCCCCTCTTGTATACCTTATAATCTCTGCTCCATCCCTTGGTCTTCATGATGTTTGGTACTGAAGAGGTGAAAATGCCAGTCTTGCAAAATCAGATTATGGTTAGTGATGAATAGACAAAGTGTTTCAAAAAATACATTAAATTACAGTTTGATAAAAACATTAAATTACAGTTTGATTAGATCAAATGAATTTGTCATCATCATCATCATCATCCAGTCCTACATTGCCCCTTGAGAAGCATAGGAGCCAGGAGCTAGGCAAGTTGGTCCTGACATTTAAGATGAGAGTGACCAGCCTCATTCATCCCTGAGTGGCATTACTTGACCAATAAACCCCAACCACCCCTTGGATATAAACCTTCACTGGCTCAGGCTGATTGGAGTGCCTTAATTACCCACCAAGCCACTAGGTGCCAAAATTTGGTTATATGGTTACCACCCAATGAACTTGTTATGGTATAAATTGTGTGACATCTTCTGAAAAATTATAATTTTGTTGTAGTTATCTAGAATGAGGGGTAAGGGACTGAATAGAGAGGCTGCTGAAGATTCAAGTAATGTAGTTTGAGATTGTACTAATGGTTTAACAATCCACTTACCCCAGGTCAGATCAGTGATATACCGGACGACGACCTGTTTGACGACGATGTCCTGTCAGTGGTGGATGAGATAGAATGTAAGTTATTTATTTGTAGTTGATTTCACTCATTAGTGGTAGGTGGGGGCGTAGTGGTAGGTGGAGGTGCTCACCATCCACTCATTCAGTGTAGTGCTGCTTTGGGTGTCTGCCCTTTCCTCTGTTCTTTCCTTCCTCTTCTGTCTTTCTTTCCTCTTTTTTTTTTTGCCTGCGGGTGACTTTACACTCCCTCTTCTGTCTTTCTTTCCTTCATTCTCTCCTCTTCCTTCTGCCTGTGGGTAACTCTACACTGAGTGACAAGCCAAATGGTCTCCTGTACACCAGGAAACCATTTACTATGCTGGGTGGTAACCATATAACCAAATTATGGCACCTGGTGGTTTAGTGGGTAGATAAGGTGCTCCAATCAGATTGAACCTGTGTAGGTTTATATCCAAGGGATGATTGGGGTTTATTGCTCACGTAATACCACTCAGGGATGAATTAGGCTGGTCACTCTCATCATCAGTGTCAGAACTAACTTGTCCAGCCCCAGGTTCCTGTGCTCCTCATGGGACAACATAGGATTGGATGATGGTGGATGATTTCACTCACTCGATGTAGTGCTGCTTTGGGTGTCTGCCCTTTCCTCTCATCTTTCCTTCCTCTTCATCTTTCTTTCCTTCATTTTTTCCTCTTCCTTCTGTCTGCTTGTGACTTAACACTTCCTTACCTTTCTTCCTTTCCTTTTCCCGTCTGTGGGTGAGTCTACAGTGAGTGACACTAGGAAACCATTTACTATACTGGGTGGTAACCGTATAACCAAGCTATGGCGCTTGGTGGTTTAGTGGGTAATTAAGGTACATCATTTGGGTTCAGCCTGTGTCGGTTTATATCCAAGGGGTGGTTGGGGTTTATTGCTCATGTAATGCCACTCAAGGATGAGTGAGGCTAGTCTCTCTCATCTTAAATATCAGACCCAACTTGCCTAGCCCTGGGCTCCTATGCTCCTCATGAGGCAACACTAGGTAAGAGATGGATGGATGGATAGAGTTGATTTTTGTTATTTAGCAAATACCGGTGTTAGTGCATATTGCTGTTAGTGTGTGCACGCGCACGCACACACCTGCTAAGTCCCGAGTGATGACGTCATCGGAAGGGTCCTGCGGTATGCAGCCGGGGGCCTGGGCAATTCGCGTTGTGAGGCCGGTGAGTGTGGTTTGCCTAGTCTGACACTGGTAGCAGAGTGTAGTTAGAAAAAATGGCGTCGTGTTCGACGAAGTGGCCTCCAAAGCTTGAAAATGATTCTGCTTATGAGAGCTGGAAGAAGGACACTGACATTTGGTGCGAACTGACAGACTTACCCAAAGAAAAACAAGCCTTAGCTATTCACCTGTCATTGTCTGGAAGAGCGAGGGTGGCGTCTTTGGAGGTTGATGCGGCTGTTTTGAAGCAGGAGGATGGTGTTCAGACCTTGCTGAAAAAATTAGACAGTTTATTTCTCGTGGACAAAGGACGTTGACAGTTTGCAGCTTTTTATGAATTGTACAACTTCAGAAGAGCTGGTGATATGAACATTCGTGAGTTCGTGGCAGAATTTGAGCATGTTTATTTCAAATTTACGAAGCAGGACATGGCACTGCCAAATTCTGCGATGGCTTTTATGCTCTTAGCTGCATGCAAACTTTCAGACAGTGAGCAACAACTAGTGATGTCCGCGATAACTGAGGTGACATACGAAAACATGAAATCTGCCCTGAATTGTATTTTTGCTGGTGAAATTGGCAGGCAGAACGATGCATCGGTGTTCGCCAGGGAGGTGAAGGGCGAACCAGTATTTTGGAGTGACGAAGTTGGGGGTGAGGAAACATTTTATGGTAGAGGTACTCGACGAGGACAGAGAATGTTGCGGGGTTGTGCAGTACGTGATCGAGGTCGTGGTGGTGGCCGATATTCAACCGTATTTGCTCGAATTCCCCAACGCTCATCCACCGGCAGGAGGCAGAACCCACTTGGGTCTGACGGAAAGGTATCGAGGTGTTTCGTATGTGATTCTAGATTTCATTGGGCACGTGACTGTCCGGATGTATACAAAAACGACAGCAGTCGAGAAGAAAATTTTGAAACAGTGCATCTGTCGTCATTTATGGGCTTTGTGGATGATGACGTTAGTAGAGGTAAGTTAAAGACTCTAGTAGAAGAATCTAGGGGATATGCTGTTCTAGACACAGGGTGTTCTACAACTGTATGTGGAGTTGAATGGATCAGTTGCTGTCTAAGTGAGCTCACTGATTACAATCGTGAAGCTATAAGAGAAGAAGCGTCATCCTCAATGTTTACTTTTGCTGATGGTGTCACAGTTTCTTCCCTCAAACGTGTTACTCTGCCCTGCTACATTGGAAATATGCGTGCAGCCATTGTGACTGATATTTGAACTGCAACATTCCCTTGCTGTTGAGTAAACGTTCCATGAAAAAAGCAAAAATGTTGATTAACTTTGGAAGTGACCAGGTCAAAATTTGTGGAACTATCATTAATTTGAAGTCCTCATCTTCAGGCCGTTACTTGCTTCCAATTTCTTTATGATTAGGTCATGAATTTTGTGAAACAATCACTCTGCCATCTCTTCGAGATGATGTAGAAAAACGGCTTTGAAGCTTCACAGGCAATTTGAACACTCAACATTGGTGAAATTAATTAAACTGATCACAGATGCGGGGATTAAAAGTTCAGAACTGGAACGGGCTATCAAGGCTGTATCTGATGCTTGTACAGTCTGTTGCAGATTTAAGAAAGCCAAGCCCCGACCCGTAGTCAGTTTTCCCATGGTGTCTGTCAGGGAGAAAATGTAATATTGTATAACTGGAGTATACAGTGTATAGCTATGTGTGCTAGGAATGACTATTGAGTCATTTATTACGAGAGAATAGACTCGTGAAATCAAGTAGCGATTTCACTTTTATGCCGGCTTACTTCGCCAATTCTCTAGAGTCGAGAATTTATAGACTTTCTC